>AWOL01S0017676.1:0-26769 GCA_000715115.1 Nicotiana otophora
AACATGGTTCTGTGCGCATATGCATTGGTTAATGTGAGTTGAACAAAGTTACAGTGAAGAACAAGTATCCATTTCCTCGTATTGATGAACTATTGGATCAGTTACCGGGTGTCAGGGGGTTTTCCAAGATCGATTTGCGTTCAGCCTATCATCAGTTTAAGATTCGGGAGCCAGATATGCCGAAGACTGCTTTTAGGACTCGGTATGGCTACTACGAGTTTCTTGTGATGTCATTTGGGCTAACCAATGCCCCAGCAACATTCATGCACTTGATGCACAGTGTATTCCTGCCCTATCTTGACTCATTCGTCATTGTGTTTATTGACGACATTCTGGTGTACTCCCTGAGTCGGGAGGATCATGAGCAGCACCTGTGGACTGTGCTCCAAACCTTGAGAGAAAATAAGTTGTATGCAAAGCTTTTGAAGTGTGAGTTCTGGTTAGATTCAGTGGCATGTTTGGGTCGTGTAGTGTCGAGTGAAGGGATCAAGGTGGATCCCAAAGAAGGTTGAAGCAATATAGAGTTGGCCCAGGCCGTCCTCAGCTATGGAGATTCGGATTTTTCTTGGTGTCGCAAGGTATTACCGCGGATTTGTAGAGGGTTTGTCACGCCCCAAACTCGTGGAGCGCGACCGGCGCTTAACCTAGTAAACTCGGCCGAGCAAGCCTGGTAGATTTCTTTTTTCCCAAAATTCATCCATGAATAAAGATAATACATATTTTCATTAATCAAACAATAAGGTGATCATGCCTGCATTACCAATTTCTTACCATAAGTTACTTCATTTTAAAGTCTAAATTTCACACGCAGTTTTCATAGTCTGAAGTGAGAATAGTAATTCAAACACAGCATAACGAGTTTGACTTCCCCAGCACCAATATACAACCCACACTATGTCTACGGAGCCTCTATAGATAAATAAGAGTACTATGATAATGCCAAAAACAAGGCCCCTGTTATACCTCAAACACAATACATAAGGAATAAAAGATACATGATTACGGAATGAAGTGGGGGCTCACCAAGTCGGCTGGGAAGAGGATGTACCGTTGTCACTGATCAATGTCTCCTGATGTGGAACCACCTGCATCCATTAAGGATGCAGCGCCCCAGCAAAAAGGGACGTTAGTACCGTCGAATAGCACTAATATGTATAACTAAACACCCCCTCAATAGAATTAATAATATTACAAGGGGGAACAGTCATAAAACCAATGGAAGCCTCAAACAACACCAAAACATTAAGTTAAGAATCACATAAGGATTCACATAAACTTCCATATCTTCAGGTTAGAGATTCTTAGTACCGATATACCATCGTTGACAATACCATTATTCACAATACCAATATTTACAATATGAATATTCACAATACCAATACCACCGTACTCTTAGCACGGAGTCCGATCACGACCCGATCAGCTAGGCTATCTCATTAGAGACATCAAACACAATCACTCTAAATATCAATACCACCGTACCTTAAACACGAAGTCCAATAATGACCCGATCGGCTAGGATAACTCATTAGAGACGTCGACCACAAACACAATTTCAATTATAATTTCTAGCACAATCACCACTATGTGTGTGGCATGGTGTCCGATCATGACTTGATCGGCTAGGCTGTTTTATTCGAGACATCAACCTTTTTATATCAATCATCGCATTTTATACTTCCTTCACATCTTTTCATTTTATTGTAACTAGTGGCCATAATTATAAAATCATACTTGGCATGTTGGCCGTATTAGTGATTCATGCTCACCATTTGAATTTCAAACATCATCATCATCATCAATAACAAATACAATTCAACAGTCATCCTACAACCCATGCTTTACCATTTTTAGCTCAACAATCATCCTACACTCCTTGATAATACATACATGCAAAATAACCAACTTCCATACCCAATAATTATCTTGCTAATTACCCATCTTTAGATAAATTTCGAAATTAGGGGTTAGGGTGTAGAATCTTACCTCTAGGATAATGACCTGGTGAGTTTTCCTTGTTAATCTTCCAAAATGGTGTAAATCGCCTATTTAACAAAGTTGGGTCGGGTTGTAAAAACCCAAAAATGAAGCTTCGGAATAGGGGTGTATGATCGCATAATTGATATGTGGTCCGCATATTGGCCGCATAATTTGTGCTAAAAAACCTAAAGTCGTTGGATGGGTCTGCGGTGATTATGCGGCCCGCATACCTGTTCTGTGGTTGCATAATACACCACAAAAACAGGTCTACGGTCGCATAATGCACCGCAGAACTTCCTCTAAATCTTCCTCGCCTCTGCTTCACTCTGCGGCCATTATGCTGTCCGGAGTGTGATTTTGCAACTTCATAGTGGGCCACAGAAATGCCCTCCTCTGCCGAAAAATTTCCTTTACTCCCTAATGCATTGTTCAACCCAAAAGTTCTGAGCCACAAAAAAATTCTATAATACTCACCATGCAAAACCAATTCGGCACCACAAAATATTATATTTCTTTTGCAAAATTTTTACGAGGCCTTACAGGGTTTCTCATCTATTGCAGCACCTATGATTAGGCTGACCCATAAGGGTGCTCTATTCAGGTGGACAGAGGAGTGTGAGGAGAGCTTTTAAAAGCTCAAGACAACTTTAGCCCGAGTATTGGGATTGCCTACAGGTTCGGGGTCTTATACTGTATTTTGTGATGCATCACGTACTGGTCTCGGTGCGGTGTTGATGCAGGATGATAGGGTTATTATCTACATGTCTAGACAACTAACGGTGCATGAGAAGAACTCTCATGTCCACGACCTTGAGTTAGAAGCTATTTTTCATGCCTTGATGATTTGGAGGCACTATTTGTACGGTGTCCCTTATGTGATCTACACCGATCACTGGAGTCTGCAACTTCTCTTCAAACAAAAGGATCTTATCTTGCGTTAGCGGAGGTGGTTAGAGCTGCTTAAGGATTATGATATCACTATTCTATACCACCCCGGGAAGTCCAATGTGGTGGCCGATGCCTTGAGTCGCAAGATGGAGAGTTTGGGTAGCTTAGCATATCTACCAGCAACAGAGAGGCCATTTGTGTTGGATGTTCAGGCTTTGGCTAACCAGTTTGATATATTGGATGTTTCTTAGCAGAGTCGAGTTTTGGCTTGTGTGGTTTCTCAGTCTTCACTTTATGATCGTATCAGGGAGCATCAGTATGATGAACCCATCTGCTTGTCCTTAATGACACGGTTCAGCACGGTGATGCCAAGGAGGTCACTATTGGGGATGACGGTGCATTGAGGATGCAAGGCAGGCTATGTGTGCCTAATATAGATGGTTTGCGTGAGTTGATTCTCCAAGAGGCTCACAATTCACGGTACTCTATTCATCCAGGTGTCGCGAAGATGTATCAGGACTTGAGGTAGCATTATTGGTGGAGGAGAATGAAGAAAGACATAGTAGAGTATGTAGCTCGGTGCCTATATTGTCAGCAGGTGAAGTACGGGCATCAACGGCCAGGTGGATTTCTTCAGAAGCACTTTGGATGATTGTGGATAGATTGACCAAGTCAGCTCATTTCATTCCAGTGATGACTATTTATTCTTCCGAGCAGCTGGCTCGAGTTTATATCAACGAGATTATCAGGCTTCATAGTATGCCGGTATCTATCATATCTGACCAAGGTACGCAGTTTATATCGCGGTTTTGGAGGGTCGTAAAACATGAGTTGGGTACTCGATTAAGTTAAACACAAAATTTCACCCTCAGAGGGACGGACAGATACTAGAGGATATGCACTGTGCATGTGTGATGGAGTGTGAGGGTTCTTGGGATCAGTTTCTTCCACTTGCAGAGTTTGCCTACAACAACAGTTATCAGTCGAGCATTCAGATGGCCCCGTATGAGGCTTTGTATGATACACAGTGTCGATCTCTAGTGGGTTGGTTTAATCCAAGCGAGGCGAGGCTAGTGGGTACAGACTTAGTTCAGGATGCTTTGGAGAAGGTTAAGGTGATTCAGGATCGACTTCGTATAGGCTAGTCCAGACAGAAGAGTTATGTGGATAAGAAGGTTTGTGATGTTGCGTTCATGATTGGGGAGTGAGTCTTGCTCCGGGTTTTGCCCATGAAGGGTATTATGAGGTTCGGGAAGAAGGGTAAGCTGAGACTTAGGTATATCGGGCCTTTTTGATTCTTCGAAACGTTGGAGAAGTGGCTTACAGACTTGTAGTACCATATAGTCTAACAACAGTTCATCTAGTATTCCATGTTTCTATGCTCCGAAGTATCAAGACGATCCGTCCCATGTGCTTGATTTCAGCTCAGTCCAGTTGGACAAGGATTTGTCGTATGTTGAGGAGTTGGTGGCCATTTTGGACAAATAGGTTCGAAAGTTGAGGTCAAATAATATTGCTTCAGTGATGGTGCAGTGGAGGGTGCATCCAGTCGAGGAGGCAACTTAGGAGACCGAGAATGATATGTGCATCCATTATACTCATCTTATCACCACCTAAGGTATGTCTCTATGCTCGTTCGAGAACTACTGAACTGATAAATGATAACTGAACTGAACAAAGGAAGTAACGATATGCATACTCCCTCTTTTGAATGATGAACATCCTCTTTATCTGAATATTAAACTGCGGCATTAGGCCCAATATATATATGGACAAACTGCGGCCTCAGGCCCAAGTCTGCGTATACGTAACTGCAGCCTCAGGCCCAAATATTCATAAGCATAAACTGCGGCCTCAGTCCTAATGATGCATAAAGCATTAACTGCGGCCAAAGGCCCAAATACATGTGTTCACATTCAGGGAACTAAAATCATGAAATGAGAATCACACTACAGTACATGATACTGAAATACTGAATCACACTGAGTTACATAATACAAAAATACTGAATAGTACTAGACTGAGACATGTATTCTTGAACTGATTATGAACACTGAAACTTCAACTATTTATGACATGCTGAGTAAGCTATACTGAGACTTGGGTACATCAAACCAGAGTCTATATTGAATACGCACTGAGCTCACAAACGTTTAGAATGAAAGTCATGAACGAGTGATGAATCTAGAGAATAGAAGTTCTACAACTATTCAAGGAACTAGGCTTAACTATATTTCTGAGGCAATTAGTAACGTCGTAAAGGAAACGTATTGTAGGGAGAATTATTAACATTCCCAAACATAGAGAGTTAGCCTCACATATCTTGGCGCTGGCTCTTTTAAGCGTATCACAATGTTCGTCTCCTCCTTCAATGATAATCTACATCAATATATATGAAGATGAACCAATATTAGCACTAATTCTCATGTTTTGATCACTTAGGAATTCTATCAAACACCCTTTGGGCATAAAGCCTCACAACCCTTAATATTTGGTCTTTTCTTCACCAAGTTCTAATTCTTCTACTTCTAAGTGATCCTACAATCCCAAAATGTTTACAACAATCGTAAGTCAACAATCAAAAAGCCTACTATAGTTCATATGGTTCTATTTATCAAACCCATTTATTATTCTCTCAAAACTCACCAATTCATAGCTATAAATGATTTGGGAGTAGAAGCATTACCCTGTTGAAGTTCGATCCTCTTGAATTTGAGTTCTAGCGTATCCTTTATCAATAATGGTGTTTCGATCGAATAACTTGGATGATGCAGGGACCTTGAGGAAGTTAGGTTCTTGCGAGCTTCCCTTTCTAGAGTAGGTTTTCGTGTTTGGGGGTGTAGGGGAATGAGGTAGGGCTTTTAAATAATTGAACACGTCCTAAAATTGAGGAGGAAAATAAAAATAGCTCGGGTAAACCTCGCTTGTGCGAGGCATTGTCAGGGGTGCCGAAATAATTATCCAAGGCGCCATCAGAGGCACCAAAATTACAGGGCCTTGCACTGTCTGGGGCATTGAGGAAGATGCCATGGACAGTGCCTTGCACTATCTGTGGCACTGAGTTTTTATGGCCTTGCATTGTCAATGGCCTTGAGTTTTCATGACCTTGCACTAACTAAGGCTATAATACATACCTCCCATAAAGTTAGCCGATTCTATTTAATTTTATACACCTCACTCTCGGTCTTGATCTTAAAACAATTGTTTCCACCCATGCTCATCCCGATATAACTTCACATGTCTAGAAGGTCACATTAATACTCATTTCATACATACACAACTAATCCGGATTTATGGGGTGTTACACGCTTGGAGCAGTCATGTGATTCTTTGAGTTAACAAAGAACCAACCGACTAGATTCAAGATCTTCAAACAAAATGTGGTTTGCGGGCAATTTCAAGAAATAGTGTATCTCATGGTTTAGGACTCGGAATATCATGGTTACCTATTGCTCTAAGTTTCATGGCACGATCTAGAGTAGAAAGAAATGAGACAATCCTAAATGTCTTGGTAATTAACCATTTATATGTGTGGCTGACACACACATATAAAGAAAAATCCATCAGACACAGCTTCATAGTCTCCCTAGGATACTTGAACCTAGTGCTACGATACCAAGCTTTTTCACACCTCTAACCTGGGCCTGGACGTAACACGACACTAAGTGCTTGACTACATGTGACCGAGCGAACCAACTTGCTGGCTGAATCAACATGTGATATCATAACATACTGAATGCGGAAGATAAACTAATACATACTGATATACTGAAACTCTGAATGATATAAATCAATGTGTGTAAATACTAATACAAGTCTAAACATATCTGCAGTCAACATTGTTTAATATGAAACATTTTGTACTCTGCCTAACTGTTACTCTAGTCTATGAAGCCTCTAATGAAGTACTGAAAATACTAACTGTTTGAAAATACTGAAGACTATAAGGTAATGATAATTCCCCGAAAGAATTGGGGATCACATAATATCTGGTACGAGAATCCTAGCGCTGAATCGTCAACCTGTAAAATCATTACCTGCATCGTGAGATGCAGGGCCTAGGAAAAAGGGACGTCAGTACATTTGAGTTGCACTAGTATGTAAAGCAACGGAAAGAAAGAATTATAAATGCTGAAATTGAAACTAAGCTGATAATTGATAATTGAAATGATAACTATTCAAACTGAAGCTAAAATGATAACTGATAACTAATAACTGAAATGATAACTAATAACTGATAACTGAAATGATAACTGATAACAGATAACTAGAATGATAACTGATAACTGAACTGAACAAAGGAAGTAACGATATGAATACTCCCTCTTCTGAATGATGAACATCATGTTTATCTGAATATTTAACTGCGGACTCAAGCCCAATATATATACGTACAAACTGCAGCCTCAGGCCCAAGTCTACGTATATGTAACTGTGGCCTCAGGCCCAAAAATTCATAAGCATAAACTACGGCCTCAGGTCCAAAGATGCATAAAGCATTTATTGCGGCCTCAGTCCAAAATACAAGTGGTCAACATTCAGGGAATTAAAATCATGAAATGAGAATCACCTTGCAATACATGATACTGAAATACTAAATCACACTGAGTTACATAATACAAAAATACTGAATAGTACTAGACTGAGACATGTATTCTTGAACTGATTATGAACACTGAAACTTCAACTATTTATGATATGCTGAGTAAGCTATACTGAGACTTGGGTACATCAAACCAGAGTCTATATTGAATACGCACTGAGCTCACAAACGTTTATAATGAATGTCATGAACGAGTTATGAATCTAGAGAATAGAAGTTCTACAACTATTCAAGGAACTAGGCTTAACTATATTTCTGAGGTAATTAGTAACGTCGTAAAGGAAACGTATTGTAGGGAGAATTATTAACGTTCCCAAACATAGAGAGATAGCCACACATATCTTAACTCTGGCCCTTTTAAGCGTATCACACTGTTCGTCTCCTCCTTCAATGATAATGTACGTCAATTTATATCAAGATGAAACAATATTAGCACTAATTTGCATGTTTTGATCACTTAGGAATTCTATCAAACACCCTTTGGGCGTAAAGTCTCACAACCCTTAATATTTGGTCTTTGCTTCACCGAGATCTCATTCTACTACTTCTAAGTGATCCTACAATCCCAAATAGATGTAACTAACACCAATTCTCATCACCTAAATGTTTACAACAATCATAAGTCAACAATCAAAAAGCCTACTATAGTTCATATGGTTCTATTTATCAAACCCATTTACTATTCTCTCAAAACTCACCAATTCATAGCTATAAATGATTTGGGAGTAGAAGCATTGCCCTTTTGAAGTTCAATCCTCTTGAATTCGAGTTCTAGCGTATCCTTTCTCAACAATGGTGTTTCGATCGAATATCTTGGATAATAGATAGACCTTGGGGAATTTAGGTTCTTGAGAGCGTTCCTTTCTAGAGTAGGTTTTTGTGTTTGGGGTGTGGGGGAATAAGGTAGGGCTTTTAAATAAGTGAACACATCCTGAAATTGAGGAGGAACATAAAAATAGCTAAGGTAAACCTCGCTTACACGAGGCATTATCAGGGGTGCCGAAATAATTATGCAAGGCGCCATTATAGGCGCCAAACTTACAGTGCCTTGCACTATCTGGGGCATTAAGGAAGATGCCCTGGACAGTGTCTAAGGGACCGTACAAATTTTAACCAAAAACTCGGGTTTTCGTGGTGCCAAGATAGATTCATGCGTTACCTTACGGACTTAGAGGAAAATGCTTCGCAGAAGAACGCATTTTGTGGCCAATTATGCGGCCGCATAATCACTCTACGGACTACATAATGGCCGCAGAGTGAAGCAGAAAGTTTGGCCAATTTGAGGTTAAGTTCCAGTGGTCCGATGCTTGTGAAGGGAGCTTCCAGGAATTGAAATCAAGGTTGACTTCAGTGCAAGTATTGACCCTGCTAGCGGGTACCGAGGGGTTTGTGGTGTATTGCAATGTTTCAAGGATCGGTCTTGGGTGTGTATTAATGCAATATGGTAAGGTCATAGCATATGCTTCAAGGCAACTTAAGAATCATGAAAAGAACTATCCAACTCATGACTTAGAGCTTGCGACTGTGGTTTTTGCATTAAAACTTTGGCGTCATTATTTGTATGGAGTCCATGTAGATGTATTCACAGACCAAAAAAGTGCTAAATACATTTTCAAGCAGAAGGAATTGAACTTAAGGCAGAGAAGGTGGCTTGAGTTTCTCAAAGATTATGACATCGACATTTTGTATCATCCGGGGAAAGCTAATGTGGTGGCGGATGCTCTTAGTTGGGAAATCTATGGGTAGTTTGGCTCACTTGAAGGCATGTCAAAGGCTCTTGGCCCGGGAGGTTCACCAGTTAGCCGGTTTGGGAGTTTGTCTTGCGGACTCTAATGAAGGAGGAGTGATTATACGAAATAGGGCGGAATCATCACTTGTGGCGTAAGTCAGGGAGAAACAATATAATGATCCAGTGTTGGTGCAGCTGAAGGAAGTGATTCATAAACATAAGACTATGGCATTTTCTCTTGGCATGGATTACGGTACATTACGGTGCCAAGGACGACTATGTGTTCCAAACGTAGATGGTCTTCGGGAAAGAATCATGGAAGAAGCTCATACTTCTAGATATTCCGTGCACCTAGGCTCTACAAAAATGTATCATGATCTCAAGGAAGTTTACTGGTGGAGTGACATGTGGCAGACTTTGTGGAAAAATGTTCAAACTGTCAACAGGTGAAGGCCGAGCATCGAAAGCCCGGTGGGTTAGCTCAGAGTATAGAAGTTCCAATGTGGAAATGGGAAATGAACAAATTGGGTTTTGTGGTAGGGTTACCGCGCACTCCGCGTAGGTTTGACTCAATTTGGGTGATCATGGATCCAGTTAAGTTCACCGTCACTGCGGAATAGTATGCTCAATTGTATATCAAGGAGATAGTCAGGCTTCATGGCACTCCAGTTTCCATCATTTTCGATCGAGGGGCCCAATTCACAGCTAATGTTTGGAAGAACATTCAGGAAGGTTTGGGTACGCAGTTAAATCTTAGCACGGCTTTCCATGCAGACTATTCAAATGCTCGAGGTCATGTTGCGTGCGTATGTGATTGACTTCAAGGGTAGCTGGGATGATCATTTTCTGCTCATAGAATTTTCTTATAACAACAGTTTCCATGCCAGTATTCAGATGGCGCCATTTGAGGCCTTGTATGGTAGAAGATGTAGATCGTCGATTGGGTGGTTCAAGGTTGGAGAAGCTGAACTAATAGGACCAGATCTCGTGCATCAAGCTATGGAAAAGGTTATGCAGCAGTTGAGAACTGCTCAGAGTCATCAAAAATCCTATTCGGATGTTCGTCGTAGAGACTTAGAGTTTAAGGAAGATGATTGGGTGTTCTTGAAGGTATCTCCCATGAATGGGATCATGCGGCTTGGAATGAAAGAGAAATTAAGTCTGAGGAATGTCGGGTCGTACAGAATCATTCTAAGGATAGGCCATGTGGCGTACAAGCTTGAGCTACCACCTGAGTGTCATTAGTGCTCTTGGTATTCCATGTGTCCATGTTGAAGAAGATAGTTGGAGATCCATCCACTATTGTGCCGATTGAGACCATCGAGGTTAGTGAAAAAAATCATATAAAGTGATTCCGGTTGCTATCCTTGAGAGACAGGTCCGAAAATTGGGGAACAAACAAATTGCATCCGTAAAGGTATTAAGGTGAAACCAGTAAGTCGAAGCAGCTACTTGGGAAGCCGAGAATGAAATGAAAAAGAAGTAACCTCATTTGTTTGACTAGCCATGTAATATCCCTATAAAGTTTTCCCCCCTACCTTTTTGTATTACTTGTTCGGCTTATATAAAGACACTTCATTCTAGTTGTATGTCCCCCGTGAGGCTTCGGTTGGTGTTATTTTGCGTTCTGTTATGTCATTTAATCCTACATATGTTGCTAAGGTGTGTTTCGGGGGCTCTCTGACAGGTGGATAGGCCTAAATACAAAGGAAGCTCTGGCTAAATTTTCAGGAAGTTAGGAAGTTAGGCAAATTTGGGGCTGATGGTATGTAGTATAACTGAAGCTGTGTTAAGTGAACCTTGATCCTCATTCGAGGACGAATGATCTTAAGTGGGGGAGGATGTAAGGCCCCGTACAAATATTAACCAAAAACTCGGGGTTTCGTGGGGCCAAGATAGATTCTTGTGTTACTATAGTAGAAATTCTTCGTGGTAAGCTTGCGAGGCGTGGTTCGGACTTTTTGGATTGAACAGTACCCTACGGACTTAGAGGAAAATGTTTCGCAGAAGAACGCATTTCTGTGGCCCATTATGCGGACGCATAATCACTCTACAGACCGCATAATGGCCGCAGAATGAAGCATAAAGTTTTTCCAATTTGAGGTTAGTTTTGTGGTCGATTATGCGACTACATAATCACTATGCGGACCGCATATTGGTCGCATAATTCCTCTTGGGTTTCTGCGTAGGGAGTTTTGCGGTGCATTATGCGACCGCATAACAAGTATGCGGACCACATACTGGTCGCATATCTGGGCCGAAAGTTTAGGCCCCTGAGGGCCATTTCTGCGGTCAATTTGCGGACCGTATAATGCGACCGCAGACCTGTGTCGGGGCACCCTTTTTCTTAATTTAAAACCCGACTCACATTCCGTTAAAACACCCCTTTAGTCTATTTTGAAGCTCATTTCTGATATTTCTAGAGTGAGAGAGAGGGTTCTAGAGGGAGGGCCTAATGTTTCATCAAATTGATCTTCAACCATCACTCAAGGCTTTGGAAATATTGAAGTAGAGCACCAAATTCTTCATCCTAAAAGGTAAGGCTTCATCACCCCAGCTCTTTATTTCAAACATAGCTATAATGGGGTACTAGGGTGATACTTCATGGGTATGAGGGTGGTTTATCCTGCATGCATGTATGATAAAGAGTGTGGGGNCTGAAGCTGTGTTAAGTGAACCTTGATCCTCATTCGAGGACGAATGATCTTAAGTGGGGGAGGATGTAAGGCCCCGTACAAATATTAACCAAAAACTCGGGGTTTCGTGGGGCCAAGATAGATTCTTGTGTTACTATAGTAGAAATTCTTCGTGGTAAGCTTGCGAGGCGTGGTTCGGACTTTTTGGATTGAACAGTACCCTACGGACTTAGAGGAAAATGTTTCGCAGAAGAACGCATTTCTGTGGCCCATTATGCGGACGCATAATCACTCTACAGACCGCATAATGGCCGCAGAATGAAGCATAAAGTTTTTCCAATTTGAGGTTAGTTTTGTGGTCGATTATGCGACTACATAATCACTATGCGGACCGCATATTGGTCGCATAATTCCTCTTGGGTTTCTGCGTAGGGAGTTTTGCGGTGCATTATGCGACCGCATAACAAGTATGCGGACCACATACTGGTCGCATATCTGGGCCGAAAGTTTAGGCCCCTGAGGGCCATTTCTGCGGTCAATTTGCGGACCGTATAATGCGACCGCAGACCTGTGTCGGGGCACCCTTTTTCTTAATTTAAAACCCGACTCACATTCCGTTAAAACACCCCTTTAGTCTATTTTGAAGCTCATTTCTGATATTTCTAGAGTGAGAGAGAGGGTTCTAGAGGGAGGGCCTAATGTTTCATCAAATTGATCTTCAACCATCACTCAAGGCTTTGGAAATATTGAAGTAGAGCACCAAATTCTTCATCCTAAAAGGTAAGGCTTCATCACCCCAGCTCTTTATTTCAAACATAGCTATAATGGGGTACTAGGGTGATACTTCATGGGTATGAGGGTGGTTTATCTTGCATGCATGTNCATCACTCAAGGCTTTGGAAATATTGAAGTAGAGCACCAAATTCTTCATCCTAAAAGGTAAGGCTTCATCACCCCAGCTCTTTATTTCAAACATAGCTATAATGGGGTACTAGGGTGATACTTCATGGGTATGAGGGTGGTTTATCCTGCATGCATGTATGATAAAGAGTGTGGGGAAAAAGTGAGCTAGAACCATGAATAGTTTCCTAATTCTGGGTTCAATTTGTATATTGCTAAAATAGATTGAGGTTGCTAAGGGTTTTGGATAATTGTAGAGTCTAAAGAAGTGCAATTGAGGTATGTATGGCTAACTCTCTTCTACTTAGAATCGAACTCCTGGTGTCCGAATAATTGGTGCAAGTTCTGACTTGATCATACTAGAATTATTTGCCTTACTGTGTTGAGTTGAAAGATTCATGTTCCCTAATTGTTTTATATGTTTACCATGTCATCATGCTACTTGAGAAAGTTATTATGATTTTCCAAGTTCCTTCCCTTATATGTGCAAGGCCTTATGTGATGGTACTTATCGACATGAATGACGATGTTATTTGAACGGATAAAAAGGGAAAGACTTGAATTGTAAAATGTTCCCAAGTGCCAAGAACTACTTAATAAATTAGTCTCTTTGTGCCATGTAACGAAAGATGGGAAGGAAATGTGAATTGAGTGTACAATTGAAATAGGTTATGTTTCAAGGGAAAGATGCCATATTGTTCACATGGTGGCATTTGTGTTGGAATTATTGATTTACATTGTGGATATGGACATGTCTCACTTGAGATGGCTTAGCCAGTCGGGCCGAGACCGGACTCCATGTAAAAACACGGTGGCATTGTGAGTTGTGTCTTTGGCACTAAAGATTATTAATCTAAAAAGATGGAAAGATGGAATTGGAAACTATGTGATCCTTACTTGGTGTTTCTTTGTATTTCTATGAAGTACTTATTGATTATTATGACTGACTTCTCTTTGTTTCACATTTCATTTTACTAAGATTGGTGTTTGCCTTACATACTAGTAATATTCGATAGTACTAACGTCCCTTTTATCGGGGGTGCTACCTCTTTGAATGGATGTAGGTAATTCCATCGCAGATAGTGCCGATCGCAGATAGTGATGCTCTCTTTCTCTCCTCACAGCAGTCTTAGTGAGCCCCATTTCTCCCAGGGGTCATGTAGTCCTTCTTTTGTATAAGTTTTCATATCTTGAGGTATAGTCGGGGCCTTGTTGCCGGCATTGTCATGTTTCTATTATGTACCCTTAGAGGCTCCGTAGACATTTATGTGGGTCGTGTATGGGTATCGGAGTGGTCACCGGACCAAGTTGTATTTTGCAAACTTAACTATGGCATAATGTATATAATGAAAAATGGACTAGCAACGTTTATGCATGTATATGTGATCTCTCTCCTTTTTAGCAGATGGTAACGCGTCCTCTTTTTGGATCATCAATGAGTCGGGTAGGGAAGGTCTAATAGGCTTGCTCGACCGGGTTCACTCGGTTGAGCGCCGGTCGCGCTCCCCGAGGTTGGGGCATGACAAACGTGGTATCAGAGCCTAAGGTTTTAAAGTGTCATAGGATGCCTCGGAGTCGTGTCTAGTAGAGCCCTTCTTATCAGTGTGTTGTCGATAACATCTATAATTAGGGGGCTACTTGGACATTTAAGAATGAAACCCTTCATTGTTGTTCTATATCGTGTGATAGAGAGGAACGTGAGGTTGTTTTCCCCTAACTCGTGCGTTGTTCTAACTTTCAGTAAATGGCACCTAAGAAGAGAGCGAGAATTGGCCAAGAAGCCAATGCCACCCCAGGAGTGGCTGTTGATCTCCTACTTGAAAATGCGGGTGAGGGTAATCCCCCTACTATCACACTGCCTTATTTGTCTACTCCAGAACAGACTACCCCACTTCCTACACCCGCAGAGGGTGCCACAGTCCCTCCCGTCGATATATCCATTCCACCTCCAGCCCCAGCTTCAGGTCCTGGTATTTCTGATGGGGATCTTAGGGGAGCTATTCAGATGCTGACTCAGTTAGTAGCTTTTCAGGCCCAGAGGTCAAATGTCACACCCACCTTATTTATCTCGCAAGGGGATTCTTCTGGTTTCAAGGTAAACAGGTTCCTTCAGTTAGACCCTGTAGTGTTCACAGGTACTGCTCCCGGGGCAGACCTTAGGATTTCATTGATGAGATTCATAAGACCCTCCGCGTTATGCGTGCTACTGAGACGGAGGGAGTAGAGTTGGCCTCCTATCGATTGAAAGAGATGGCATATTCCTGGTATTAAATGTGGGAGGATTCCCGTGAGGAGAGGAGCCCTCCGGCGTGATGGAGTGAGTTTGCGGATGCCTTCATAAACCATTTCTTGCCTACTGAGACTAAGGCAGCCCGTGCTGTGGAGTTTGAGACCCTTAAACAGTGTAGTAAGAGTATGTGGGAATATCACATGGAGTTCGTGCGCCTGTCAAAGTATGCTGTTCATATGATGCCAACAATGGAGGTTAGTGTGCGTCGATTTGTGCAGGGCCTTAGCCCTTTGGTTATTAATGAGGCTGCCACAACTACTCTAAATTCTGACATGAACTATGGAAAGATGGTTGCATTTGCCCAAGCTACAAAGGCTCGAAAATTAAAGCACAGGATGGAACGAGAAGGTAGTAGTAGGGCCCGATCAGCAGGCAACCTTGGGGATTCCTTCGGAGGTGGGAGATCAGCTTTTCGGGGAGGATCATCAGGGCCGACCCAGTCTTATCATCAGTCTTTAGCTAGTGCCCTGCCATCAGGGCACGGTCAGCAGTAGGGGAGTCATTTTAGGCCAGGTCAGGGCAGCAGGGGGTCCCACCATCAGGGCCGATCAGGAGGGAGGTTCCAGCAGCAACAGAGGGGCCCATGCCCTAAGTGTGGGAGGATTCATTCAGGAGTCTTCTACCTAAACATGCCAGTATGTTACAGATGCGGAATGAGAGGCCATATTCAAAGGGAGTGTCATGCATCCCGTCAGGGTGCAGGCAGGGGCACAACTCAGTCATCTAGTCCTACAGCTGCTACATCCTCAGCACCCCCTCCAGCTCGAGGCTCTTCAGCACCCGCAGGGCGTGGTACAGCTGGGGTGGTGCACAGAGTTCGGGAGTACCCAACCGATTCTATTCTATGAGTGGTCGACAGAGTGCGGAGGCTTCCCTAGATGTCGTCACAAGTTTATTGATTGTTGTATCTCATGATGTGTATGGCCTTATTGATCCGGATCTTCTTTGTCCTATGTTACTCCTTATGTTGCTACGAGCTTCGGGATAGAACCGGAACAACTTTATGAGTCGTTCTCTGTATCTAGCCAGTTGGCGAGTCTATTAAGGTCGCGCTGGTTTATAGAGATAGTGTTGTCACGGTGCGTGGTCGGGATATCATGGCTGATATCATTGAGCTGGGGATGATTGATTTTGATGTAATAATGGGAATGGACTGGCTCTATTCATGTTTTGCCAAACTCAACTGCTTGACCATAATTATGAGGCTTGATTTTCCTAACGATCCAACTGTTCAGTGGGAGGGGAATAATGTTATGCTAAAAGGTAGGTTTATTTCTTAACTTAAGGCCCCAATGATGATCAGGAAGGGGTATATTTATCATTTGGTCCGAGTTACGGACACCACTGCTGAGGTTCCTACCGTTGAATCTGTACCAATTGTGAATGAATTCCCCGATGTCTTTTCGAATGAGCTCCATGGAATTCCTCCAGACAGGGAGATTAATTTTGGGATTGATGTGATGCCAGCCACGCAGCCTATATCCATTCCACATTATAGAATGGTGCCAGTAGAATTAAAAGAGCTAAATGAACAACTAAGTGATTTGCTAGAGAAAGTTTTCATCCGACCGAGTGTGTCTCCTTGGGGCGCACCGATTCTCTTTGTCAGAAAGAAAGATGGTTCGTTGTGAATGTGTATTGACTACTGACAACTCAAGAAGGTCACAATCAAAAATAAATACCCATTGCCAAGGATAGATAATTTGTTTGATCAATTACAAGGTGTTAAGTTCTTCTCCAAAATTGATTTGCGATCCGGGTACCATCAATTGAAGGTAAGGGAGCAGGATATTCCGAAAATAGCTTTCAGAACCCGGTATGGGTATTTGAATTTTTAGTAATGTATTTCGGGCTAACAAATGCCCCGGAAACTTTCATGAATCTTATGAATCGGGTATTCAAGCCGTTTCTTGACTCCTTTGTGACAGTATTCATTAAAGACATCCTTGTATATTCCCGAAGTCGAGAGGATCACGCCGACCACCTCAGGGCAGTTCTGCAGACTCTTCATCAACACCAATTATATACAAAGTTCTCAAAATGTGAATTTTAGCTTGAATCCGCTACATTCCTAGGTCATGTCGTCTCCGGAAAAGGAATTAAGGTCGATCCTCAAAAGATTCTGTCGGTTAAGGATTGGCCTAGACCTACTACTCCAACAGAGATTCACAGTTTCTTGGGTTTGGCCGGGTATTATAGGAGGTTCGTGGAGGGGTTCTCCACTCTTGCCTCTCCATCGACTAAATTAACGCAGAGGGCGGTTAAGTTCCAGTGGTCCGATGCTTGTGAAAGAAGCTTCCAGGAATCGAAATCAGGGTTGACTTTGGTGCTGGTATTCACCTTGCCAGAGGGTACCGAGGGGTTTGTGGTGTATTACGATGCTTCAAGGATCGGTCTTGGGTGTGTATTAATGCAATATGGTAAGGTCATAGCATATGCTGCAAGGAAACTTAAGAATCATGAAAAGAACTATCCAATTCATGACTTAGAGCTTGCAGCTGTGGTTTTCGCATTACAAATTTGGCATCATGTTTTTGTATGGAGTCCATGTAGATGTATTCACAAACCACAAAAGTATTCAATACATTTTCAAGCAGAAGGAATTGAACTTAAGGCAGAGAAGGTGGCTTGAGTTGCTCAAAGATTATGACATCGACATTTTGTATCATCCGGGTAAAGCTAATGTGGTGGCGGATGGTCATAGTCAGCAATTTATGGGTAGTTTGGCTCACTTGGAGGCATTTCAAAGGCCCTTGGCCCGAGAGGTTCACTAGTTGGCCGGTTTGGGAGTTCGTCTTGCGGACTCTAATGAAGGGGGAGTGATTGTGCGAAATAGGGTAGAATCATCGCTTGTGGCAGAAGTCAAGGAGAAACAATATAATGATCCAGTGTTGGTGCAGCTGAAGGAAGGGATTCATAAACATAAGACTACGGCATTTTCTCTTGGCATGGATGACGGTTCATAAAGTACCAAGGACGACTAGGTGTTCCAAACGTAGATGGTCTTCTGGAACGAATCATGGCAGAAGCTCATACTTCTAGATATTCCATGCACCTAGGCTCTACAAAAATGTATCATGATCTGAAGGAAGTTTACTGGTGGAATGACATGAAGAGAGGTGTGGCAGACTTTGTGGCAAAATGTTCAAATTGTCAACAGGTGAAGGCCGAGCATCAAAAGCCCGGTGGGTCAGCTTAGAGTATAGAAATTCCAATGTGGAAATGGGAAATGATCAATATGGATTTTGTAGTAGGGTTACCGCACTTTCCGCGTAAGTTTGACTCAATTTGGGTGATCGTGGATTGACTCATGAAATCAGCTCACTTTCTGCCGGTTAAATCCATTGACACTGCGGAATAGTATGCTCAGTTGTATATCAAGTAGACAGTCAAGCTTCATGGCACCCCAGTTTCCATCATTTCCGATCGAGGGGCCCAATTCACAGCTGAACTTTGGAAGAACATTCAGCAAGGTTTGGGTACGCAGGTAAATCTTAGCACGACTTTCCATCTACAGACTGATGGTCAAGTAGAGCGGACTATTCAGACGCTCGAGGTCATGTTGCGTGCATGTGTAATTGACTTCAAGGGTAGCTGGGATGATCATTTGCCGCTGATAGAAATTTCTTATAACAACAACTTCCATGCTAGTATTCAGATGGCGCCGTTTGAGGCCTTGTATGGTAGAAGATGTCGATCTCCGATTGAGTGGTTCGAGGTTGGAGAAGCTGAGCTTATAGGACCAGACCTTGTGCATCAAGCTATGGAAAAGTTTAAGATTATAAAAGAGCAGTTGAGAACTGCTCAGAGTCATCAAAAATCATATTCGGATGTTCGTCGCAGAGACTTAGAGTTCAAGGAAGATAATTGGGTGTTCTTGAAGGTATCTCCCATGAATGGGATCATGCGGTATGGAAAGAAAGGGAAATTAAGTCCGAGGTATGTCGGGCCATACAGAATCTTTTTAAGGATAGGTCAGGTGGCGTACAAGCTTGAGCTACCACCTGAGATGCCATTAGTGCACCCGGTATTCCATGTGTCCATGTTGAAGAAGGTAGTCCATGTGTCCATGTGTCCACTATTTTGCCGGTTGAGACCATCGAGGTTAATGAAGAACAATCATATAAAGAGATTCTGGTTGCTATCCTTGACAGATATGTCCGAAAATTGAGGAACAAACAAATTACATCCGTAAAGGTATTATGGCAAAAGTAGCAAGTCGAAGAAGCTACTTGGGAAGCCAAGAATGAAATGAAAAACAAGTACCCTCATTTGTTTGAATAGCCATGTAATAGCTCTATAAAGTTGTCCCCCCTAAATGTTTGTATTACTTGTTTGGCTTATATAAAGACACTCTGTTCTAGTATTATGTCCCCCATGAGGCTTCGGTTGGTGTTAATTTGCATTATGTTGTGTCATTTAATCCTACATATATTGCTAAGGTGTGTTTCGGGGGCTCTCTGACAAGTGGATAGGCCTAAATACAAAGGAACCTGCGGCAAAATTTTCAAAAAGTTAGGAAGTTAGGCAAATTTGGGGCTGATGGTATGTAGTATAACTGAAGCTGTGTTAAGTGAACCTTGATCCCCATTCGAGCACGAATGATCTTAAGTGGGGGAGGATGTAAGGCCCCATACAAATATTAACCAAAAACTCGGGGTTTCGTGGTGCCAAGATAGATTCTTGTGTTACTATAGTAGAAATTCTTCACGGCAAGCTTGCGAGGCATGGTTCGGACTTTTTGGGCCCATTTCTGCGGCCCATTATGCGGCCTCATAATCACTCTGCGGACCACATAATGTCCGCAGAGTGAAGCATAAAGTTTGTCCAATTTGAGGTTAGTTTTTTGGTCGATTATGCGACCGCATAATCACTATGCGGAGCGCATATTGGTCGAATAATTCCTCTTGGGTTTGTGCGGAGGGAGTTCTACGGTGCATTATGCGACCGCAAAACAAGTATTCAGACCGCATACTGGTCGCATATCTGGGCCAAAAGTTTAGGCCCCTAAGGGCCATTTCTGCGGTCACTTTGCGGACCGCATAACCATTATGCGGTCGCATATGCGACCGCAGACCTGTGTCGGGGCACCCTTTTCTTTAATTTAAAACCCGACCCCCATTCGGTTAAAACACCCCTTTAGTCTATTTGGAAGCTCATTTCTGATATTTCTAGAGTGAGAGAGAGGGTTCTAGAGGGAGGGCCTAATTGTTCATCAAATTGATCTTCAACCATCACTCGAAGCTTTGGAAATATTCAAGTAGAGCACCAAATTCTTCATCCTAAAAGGTAAGGCTTCATCACTCCAGCTCTTAATTTCAAACATAGCTATAATGGGGTACTAGGGTGTTACTTCATGAGTATGAGGGTGGTTTATCTTGCATGCATGTGTGATAAAGAGTGTGGGGAAAAAGTGAGCTAGAACCATGAACGTTTTCCTAATTCTGGGTTCAATTTGTATATTGCTAAAATAGATTGAGATTGCTAAGGGTTCCGGATAGTTATGGAGTCTATATAAATGCAATTGAGGTATGTACGACTAACTCTCTTCTTTTTAGAATCGAACTTCTAGTGTCCGAATAATTGGTGTAAGTTTCGACTTTATCGTACTAGAATTGTTTGCCTTAGTGTGTTAGGTTGAAAGATTCATGTTCTCTAATTGTTTTAGATGTTTACCATGTCATCATGCTACTTGAGAACGTTATTATGATTTTCCAAGTTCCTTCCCTTATATGTGCAATTCCTTATGTTATGGTACTTATCGACATGAATGATGATGTTATTTGAACGGATAAAAAGGGAAAGACTCGACATGAATGATGATGTTATTTGAACGTATAAAAAGGGAAAGACTGGAATTGTAAAATGTTCCCAACTGCCAAGAACTACTTAATAAATGAGGCTGTTTGTGCCACGTAACGAAATATGGGAAGGAAATGTGAATTGAGTGAACAATTGAAAGAGGTTATGTTTCAAGTGAGATGGCTTAGCCGATCGGGCAGAGATCGGACGTCATGTTGTACACATGGTGGCATTTGTGTTGGAATTATTGATTTAAATTGTGGATATGGATATGTCTCACTTGAGATGGCTTAGTCGGTCGGTCCGAGACCGAACTCCGTGTAAATACACGGTGGCATTGTGAGTTGTGTCTTTGGCACTAAAGATTATTAATCTAAAAAATGGAAATATTGAATTGGAAACTAGGTGATCCTTACTTGGTGTTTCTTTGTATTTCTATGAAGTACTTATTGATTATTATGACTGCCTTCTCTTTGTTTCACTGGTCATTCTACTAAGATTGGTGTCTGCCTTACATACTAGTACTATTCGACAGTACTAACGTCCCTTTTCCCGGGGGAGCTACATCTTTGAATGGATGTAGGTGGTTCGATCGCAGATAGTGGTGCTCTCTTTCTCTCCCCACAACAATCTTGGTGAGCCCCATTTCTCCCAGGAGTCATGTAGTCCTTCTTTTGTATAAGTTTTCATATTTTGAGGTATAGCCGGGGCATTGTTGCCGACATTGTCATGTTGCTCTTTGGTACCCTTAGTGGCTCTGTAGACATTTATGTGGGTCGTGTATGGGTATCAAAGTGGTCACTAGACCAAGTTGTATTCTGAAACCTTAACTATGGCATAATTTATATAATGAAAAATGGACTAGCAAAGTTTATGCGTGTATATCTGATCTCTCCCTATTTAGCAGATGGTAACACGTCCTCTTTTTGGATCATGAATGAGTCGGGTAGGGAAGGTCTAATAGGCTTGCTCGACCGGGTTCACTCGGTTGAGTGCCAGTCATGCTCCCCGAGGTTGGGGCATGACACAGTGCCTTGCACTGTCTGTGGCACTAAGTTTTTATGGCCTTGCATTGTCTATGGCCTTGAGTTTTCACGACCTTGCACCCATACTCATCCCGATTCGACTTCTCATGTCTAGAAGATCACATTAATACTCATTTCATATATACACAACTAATCCGGATTTATGAGGTGTTACACGCTTGGAGCAGTCATGTGATTCTTTGAGTTAACAAAGAACTAACTGACTAGAATCAAGATCTTCAAACAAAATGTGGTTTTGGGCATTCAAGAAATAGTGTATCTCATGTTTTAGGATTCCGAATATCATGGTTACCTACTGCTCTAAGTTTCATGGCATGATCTAGAGTATAAAGAAATGAGATAATCCTAAATGTCTTAGTAGCTAACCATTTATATGTGTGGCAGATACACACATATAAAGAAAAATCTACTAGACACAGCTTCATAGACTCCCTAGGATACTTGAACCTAGTGCTACAAACCAAGCTTTATCACGCCTCGATCCTGGGCCTGGACGTAACACGACACTCGATGTCTGACTATATGTGACCGATCGAACCAACTGGCTGGCTGAATTAACATGTGATATCATAACATACTGAATGCGGAAGATAAACTAACACATACTGATATACTGAAACTCTAAATGATATAAATCAAAGTGTGTAAACACTAATACATGTCTAAACATATCTGCAGTCAACATTGTTTAATATGAAAAATTTGGGACTCTGTCTAACTGTTACTTTAGTTTATGAAGCCTCTAATGAAGTACTGAAAACACTGACTGTCTGAAAATACTGAAGACTGTAAGGTAATGATAATTCCCCAAAATAACTAGGGATCACGAAATAGCTGGTACGAGAATCCTAGCGCCCTGAATCGTCAACCTGTAAAATCATTACCTACATCGTGAGATGTAGGGCCTATGAAAAAGGGACGTTAGTACATTTGGGTTGCACTGGTATGTAAAGCAACGGAAAGAAAGAATTATAAATGCTGAAATTGAAACTAAGCTAATAATTGAGAATTGTTAATTGATAATTGAAATGATAACTATTGAAACTGGAGCTGAAATGATAACTGATAACTAATAACTCATAACTAATGATAACTGAAAACAAATAACTGGAATGATAACTGATAACTGAACTGAACAAAGAAAGTAACGATATGAATACTCCCTCTTCAGAATGATGAAAATCCTGTTTATCTGAATATTAAACTGCGGCCTCAGGCCCAATATATATACGCATAAACTGCAGCCTAAGGCCCAAGTCTACGTATACGTAACTACGGCTTCAGGCCGAAAAATTCAAAAGCATAAACTGCGGCCTCAGTCTTAAAGATGCAAAAATCATTAACTGCAGCCTCAGGACCAAATACAGGTGTTCAACATTCATGGAATTAAAATCATGAAATGAGAATCACACTGCAATACATGATACTGAAGTACTGAATCACACTGAGTTACATAATACTAAAATACTGAATAGGACTAGATTGGGACAAGTATTCTTGAACTGATTATAAACACTAAAACTTCAACTATTTATGACATGCTGAGTAAGCTATATTGAGACTCGGGTACATCAAACCAGATTCTATATTGAATACACACTGAGCTCACAAACGTTCAGAATGAAAGTCATGAACGAGTTATGAATCTAGAGAATAGAAGTTCTACAACTATTCAAGGAACTAGGCTTAACTATGTTTTTGAGGCAATTAGTAACGTCGAAAAAGGAAACATATTGTAGGGAGAATTATTAACATTCTCAAACATAGAGAGTTAGCCTAACATATCTTGACGCTGGCCCTTTTCGGCGTATCAAAATGTTGTTCGCCTCCTTCAACGATAATCTACGTTAATATATATCAAGATGAACCAATATTAGCACTAATTCTCATATTTTGATCACTTAGGAATTCTATCAAACACCATTTGGGAGTTAAACATCACAGCCCTTAATATTTGGTCTTTTCTTCACCAAGTTCTCACTCTAATACTTCTAAGTGATCATGAAATCCCAAATAGATGTAACTCACACCAATTCCCATCACCTAAATATTTACAACAATCATAAGTCAACAATCAAAAAGCCTATCATAGTTCATATGGTTCTCTTTATCAAACCCATTTACTATTCTCTCAAAACTCATCAATTCATAGCTATAAATTATTTGGGAGTAGAAGCATTACCTTTTTGAAGTTCAATCCTCTTGAATTCGAGTTCTAGCATTTTCTTTCTCAACAATGGTGTTTCGATCGAATATCTTGGATAATGGAGGGACCTTGGGGAAGTTAGGTTCTTGAGAGCTTCCCTTTCTAGAGTAGGTTTTCGTGTTTGGGGTGTGGGGGAACGAGGTAGGGCTTTTAAATAAGTCAACACGTCCTAAAATTGAGGAGTAAAATAAATATAGTTCAGGTAAACCTCGATTGCACAAGGCATTGTCAGGGGTGCCGAAATAATTGTGCAAGGCGCCATCAGAAGCGCCAAAATTATAGTGCCTTGCACCGTCTGGGGTGTTGAGGAAGCTGCCTTGGAGAGTGCCTTGCACTGTCTGTGGCACTAAGTTTTTATGGCCTTGCATTGTCTACAGCTGTGAGTTTTCATGACCTTGCACTGACTAGGGCTATAATACGTACCTCCCATAAATTTAGTTGAGTTTATTTAAATTTATACACCTCACTCTCGGTCTTCATCTTAAAATAATTGTTTCCACCTATACTCATCTCGATAGGACTTTACATGTCTATAAGGTCACATTAATACTTATTCTATATATACACAACTAGTTCGGATTTATGGGGCATTACACGCTTGGAGCTGTCATGTGATTCTTTGAGTTAACAAAGAACCAACCGACTAGAATCAAGATCTTAAAAAAAATGCGGTTTGTGGGCATTTTCAAGAAATAGTGCGTCTCATGTTTTAGGACTCCGAATATCATGGTTAAATATTGCTCTAAGATTCATGGCATGATCTAGAGTAGAAAGAAATGAGACAATCCTAAATGTCTTGGTAGTTAACCATTTATATGTGTGGCGGACACACACATATAAAGAAAACTCCGCTAGACACAGCTTCATAGACTCCCTAGGATACTTGAACCTAGTGCTCCGATACTAAGCTTTGTCATACCTCTAACCTGTACCTGGACGTAACACGACACTCGATGCTTGACTACATTTGACCGAGCGAACCAACTGGCTGGCTGAATCAATATGTGATATCATAACATACTGAATGCGGAAGATAAACTAACACATGCTTATATACTGGAACCTTGAATGATATAAATCAAAGTGTGGAAACACTAATACAAGTGTGAACATATCTGCAGTCAATTTCAAGAAATAGTGTATCTCAAGTTTTAGGACTCGGAATATCATGGTTCAAAAACGATGGAATAGATGATGATTTGAACTATAAGAAAGACTATTTACTCGTTCAAAACAAGTAAATATTGATGTTTCATATGTTCAATGAAAGTTATGATTCTATGATATTAAAAAACGAATTTAGATCAAGAAATGTGTTCTTGAATGATCAAGAACTAAACAGTTCCTAAAGTCACTACATGGAATGAAATAACGTGATAAAGAGAGTTACCCTCACATACCTTGACGGTGGCCCTTTAAAGTGTATCACAATGTTTGTTACCTCATTCAACGACAATCAACGTCAATATATATAGAGATGAACCAATATTAGCACTAATTCTAATGTTTTAGTCACATAGGAATTCTATCAGACACCCTTTAGGCGTAAAGCCTCATATCCCTAAGTAATTGGCCTTTTCTTCACCAAGTTCTCATTCTACTACTTCTAAGTGATCCTACAATTCCAAATAGATGTAACTAACACCATTTCTCGTCACCCAAATGTTTACAACAATAATAAGTCTACAATCCAAAATCCTACAATGGATCATACAGTTCTCTTTATCAAACCCATTTACTATTCTCTCAAAACCCATCAATTCATAGCTATAAATGATTTAGGAGTAGAATCATTACCTATTTGACGTTCAATCATCTTAAATTCGAGTTCTAGAGTTTTCTTTCTCAACAATTGTGTTTCGATCGAATATCTTGGATGATGGAGGGACCTTGGGGAAGTTAGGTTATTGAGAGCTTCCCTTTCTAGTGTAGGTTTTCGTGTTTGGGGTGTTGGAGATCGAGGTAGGGCTTTTAAAAAAGTGACCATGTCCCAAAATTGAGGAGGAAAATACAAATAGATCGGGTAAACTTCGCATGCGCGAGGCATTGTCAGGGGCACTGAAATAACCGTGCAAGGCGCCATCAGAAGCGCCAAAATTACAGTGCTTTGCACTGTCTGGGGCACTAAGGATGATGCCCTGGACAGTGCCTTGCACTGCCTGTTGCACTAAATATTTATGGCCTTTCACTGTCTATGGCCGTGAGTTTTCATGGCCTTGCAATGACTAAGGCTATAAGATGTACCTCCTATAAACTTAGTCGATTCTATTTAATTTTATACACCTCACTCTCGGTCTTGATCTTAAAATAATTGTTTCCACCCATACTCATCCCGATAGGACTTCACATGTCTAGAAGGTCACATTAATACTCATTTAACACATCCACAACTAATTCGGATTTATGGGGTATTACACGCTTGGAGCAGTCATGTGATTCTTCGAGTTAACAAAGAACCAACCGGCTAGAATCAAGATCTTGAAACAAAAACGTGGTTTGTGGGAAATTTCAAGAAATAGTGTATCTCAAGTTTCAGGACTCGGAATATCATGGTTCAAAATCGAGGGAATAGATGAAAATTTGAACTATAAGAAAGACTATTTACTCGTTCAAAATAAGTAAATATTGATGTTGCATCTGTTCAATGAAAGTTATGATTCTATGATATTAAAAGAACGAATTTGATCAA
>AWOL01S0017678.1:1612-19155 GCA_000715115.1 Nicotiana otophora
GATGTATTTCCTTTAGATCTTCCAAGTGTGCCACCTGATCGTGATATTGATTTTTGTATTGACTTGGCTCCAGATACTCAGCCTATATCTATCACACCGTATTACATGGATCCGAAAGAATTGTAAGAACAACTTGAGGAGTTACTAGCCAAAGGGTTCGTCAGACCGAGTGTATCACTTTGGGGTGCACCAGTAGTATTTGTGAAGAAGAAGGATGGAACAATGCGGATGTGTATTGATTATCTCCAATTGAACANTTCGTTGCCGCGTATTAATGACTTATTTGATCAGTTGCAGGGTGCTAGGGTATTCTCTAAGATCGATTTGAGGTCGGGGTATCATCAGTTGAAGATTCGAGATTCGGATGTTTCGAAAACTGCTTTCCATACTAGATATGGTCATTATGAGTTTCTGGTAATGTCTTTCGGTTTAACTAATGCCCCGGCAGCGTTTATGGATCTGATGAACAGGGTATTCAGGCCATATATTGATTTATTTGTCATTGTCTTCATTGATGACATTTCGATCTACTCACGTAGTAAGGAGGTGCATGAGCAGCATATGAAAGTAGTGCTTCAGATATTGCGGGAACAAAAGTTATATGCTAAGTTCTCTAAATGTGAGTTCTGGCTTGAGTTTGTAGCATTTTTGGGACATATTGTGTCGGGCGAAGATATTAAAGTTTATAACAAAAAGATTGAGGCAGTTTAGAATTGGCATCGTCCCACTTCGGCGACTGCGATCAGGAGTTTTCTGGGTTTGGCAGGTTTTTATCGTCGGTTCGTGGAAGGTTTTTCATCTATTGCAGCACCTTTGACCAAATTAACCCAGAATGGTGCTCCATTCCGATGGTCCGATGATTGTGAGGTGAGCTTTGAGAAGCTCAAGACATCATTGACTACAACACCAGTGTTAGTGTTGCCTTCCGGTTCGGGGATGTATACAGTGTATTGCTATGCTTCGCGCGTTGGCTTGGGTTGTGTATTGATGCAGGAAGGGCAAGTTATTGCATATGCTTCACGTCAGCTGAAGCCCCACGAAAAGAATTATCCGGTACATGATTTGGAGTTAGCTGCGATTGTTCACGCTCTTAAGATTTAGAGGCATTAACTTTATGGGGTGTCTTGTGAAGTTTACACTGATCATCGCAGTTTGCAGCATTTGTTCAAGCAGAGGGACCTAAATTTGAGGCAGCNCGTTCACCTATCAGATGGTTTGAGTCTGGTGAGGCTAAGATATATAGTACTGATTTGGTAGAGGATGCCTTGGAAAAGGTAAAGTTAATTCAGGAACGACTTCGTACAGCGCAGTCCAGGCAGAAATGTTACGCGGATGAGAAAGCACGTGATTTATCATTTATGGTAGGTGAAAAAGTTCTCTTGAATGTTTCGCCGATGAAGGGAATCATGATATTTGGGAAAAAGGGAAAATTGAGCCTAAGGTTTATAGGCCCATTTGAGGTGTTGAGACAAGTTGGGGAGGTTGCTTATGAGCTTGCATTGCCACCTAGTCTATCGGAAGTTCATCCGATTTTTCATATATCTATGCTCCGGAAGTATCATGGCGACCTATCACATGTGTTAGACTTCAACACTGTTCAGATAGATAATAGCTTGGGTTATAAAGAGGAGCCAATTGCCATTGTTGATAAACAGGTTCGCCAGTTGAGATCTAAAAGGGTTTCCGCAGTAAAAGTCCAGTGGAGGGGCCAACCAGTCGAGAAAGCGACTTGGGAGGCCAAGTAAAAACATGCGGAGCAGATATCCACACTTATTCAGCACGTCAGGTATAATTCTAAACCCGTTCGAGGACGAACGTTTGTTTAAGAGGTGGAGAATGTGATGACCCAAAATGTCATATTTAAATTTAATAATTAATTATTTGTTCTAAGACCTCGAAAAGTACTATTTATCATTCTTCAACTTGCGTGTGCAATCTGTAAAATTTTATGGAATGTTTTTATGTGAAAATGGATTAAAATGTGGATTAGAGCATTAAAACTCAATTGAGTTGACTTTGGTCAAATTTTGAGCAAACGGACTCGGATCAGTATTTTGACAGTTCCGATAGGTCCGTAGCATGATTTGGGACTTGGGCGTATGCCCAGAATCAAATTCTGAGGTCCCTAGCCCGAGATATGGAATTTTGAAGAAAAATTAAAATGTTTAAGTTCAAATAGTGACCGGATGTCTAATTATGTGAAAACTACCCCAGAATAGAATTTTGATGATTCCAACAGCTCCGTATGGTAATTTTGGACTTAGGAGCGGGTTCGGAATTTTATTTGGAAGTTTGTAGTTAAATTAGGCTTGAAATGGCTAAAAACAAGAATTTAAGTTTGGAAGTTTGACCGAGGAGTTGACTTTTTGATACCGGAGTCGGAATTCAGTTCCGAAAATTTTCTTAGCTCCGTTATGTCATTTATGACTTGTGTATTAAATTTGAGGTCAATCGGAGTTAATTTGATAGGTTTCGACATCGAATATAGGAGTTAGAAATTTTAAGTTTCATTGAGCTTGAATGGGAGCATAATTCGTGGTTTTAGTGTCGTTGTATGTGCTTTGAGGTTTCAAATAAGTTCGTATGATGTTTTAGGACTTATTGGTATATTTGCTTGAGGTTCCGAGTGCCTCGGGTGAGTTTCGGATGGTTAACGGATCAAAATTTGGACTTAAAACAGCTGCTGCAATTTTTTTCCTTTCTGCTGGAAATTCTGGCCCAAAATCGAGCTCCCAAGAATCGAGGCTGTGAATCGAGGTTGTGAATCGAGGATGTGAATCGAGGTTGTGAATCGAGACTGTGAATCGAGGATGTGAATCAAGGCTGTGGATCGAGGCTGTGAATCGAGGCTGTGAATCGAGGATGTGAATCGAGGATGTGAATCGAGGCTGTGAATCGAGGATGTGAATCAAGGCTGTGAATCGAGGCTGTGAATCGAGGCTGTGAATCGAGGATGTGAATCGAGGATGTGAATCGAGGCTGTGAATCGAGGATGTGAATCGAGGATGTGAATCGAGGCTGTGAATTGAGGTTGTGAATCGAGGTTGTGAATCGAGGTCGTGAATCGAGGGCTGCCTGGGCAGAATTCTAAAAGAGGGCATACGTCCCATTCGCCATTTTTAACAAATTGGAGCTTGAGCAGAGGCGATGTTTGATAATTTTCAAGGAAACGACATTAGGACAAGTGATTCTAACTTGGATTTGGTCTATAAACATAAATATATCATTATTTTCACCATTTAATTAGTGTTTTGAGATTGAGATTTGGAAAAGTTTAGAAATCTCATAGAAATGCATTTTGGAGATTTCGGTATCGATTCGGAGTCAGATTTGAGTGAAACTGGTATCGTTGGACTCGTAATTGAATGGGTTTTTGGATTTCACAACTTTCGCCGGATTTCGAGATGTGGGCCCCATGGACGAATTTTTAATTAATTTCGGGATTTCTATTAAAAATGTAGTATTTTCTTATAGAATTGATCCCTATAATTGTTAGTGATTGTATCAAATTATTTTGGCTAGATGCGAGCCAGACATAGTTGGATTATCATGGAAAAAGCCTTCTGGTGGATTTAATTGGAGCAAATTGAAGTAAGTCTCTTGCTTAATCTTGTGAGGGGGAAATTTACCCCATAGATGATTAAATTAAATATATTTTTGCTAAATTGCGGGGGCTACGTATGCACGAGGTGACGAGACTCCTTGCGTAGCTACTATTAATGCTAAAGTCCGGGTAGTTTAGGACTCAAAGCATGAATTACTTGTATAATTTGTATTCTTTATTAATTAAAATATTTGATGTATATATTGTGAATTGTTATGAAAGGTAGAGAAATATGGAATTTCATATGCTTAATTTTGTTTAGATTAATTAAATTTTGAAATAAATTGTTATCCTTTCGAATAAATACTCTTATTCTGGAGGTACATAAGAAAATGTCCTCCTTTCTTGTGGATCGGACCGAACGCCTCGGCAGGATAGATGCATCTATGGATCGTGCCGCACGTCCCTCGGAAGTGTATACAATATTCTGGATCGGGCCGAACGACCTCGGCAAAAATCGTGCTTAATAATAATAATAATAATAACACGATACTTTGACGGTTTATTGCATCTTGTAAAGCTATTTGATAAATTGGATATTCATTGAAATTGAATTGCTGTTTTGTAAAACTATTTGATAAATTGGAAGTTTTATTGAAATTGAAGGATTTAATATATATATATATATATTGAGAATTGTTGCATTTTGAAGGAATTTAATTATTTTCTACTGGTTAAATAAATTATTGTTATATTCTATGAATCATGCTGATTTAAATATTCTAGCTTTATTTCAATTATTACTATTAACCCATAGTGAGTGTCAAAGTCGGCCATCTCGTCTCTACCACTTCGAGATTAGGCTTGATACTTACTGGGTACACGTTGTTTACATACTCATACTACACTTGCTGCACTTTTTGTGCCGGATCTGAGACAGATACTAGTGGAGGACCTATCATCACATATCCACGCCATCCCGAGGCATAGTGGTGAGCTGCCTTTCTGAGTTGTTCTGCAGCTACCAGTGTCTCTTCTTATATTTACATTCTGTCTATTTCATTTCAGACAGTATTTGGAGTTCTGTATAATCTACTAGATGCCCATGCACTTGTGGCACCGGGTCTTGGCTCACACATTGATAGAATTTGGTATTTTATTATTTTCTTGGATTAAAAGTTTAATCAATATATGTTTGATTTATCAGTTGAATTGCCTAGCTGCAGTATTGGGCGCCATCAAGACCTGTAGGTGAAATTGGGTCGTGACAATCTATGTGTAGTATACAAATATTTTAAAAAATAATAAATAAAAATATATTTATCTACATATTAAAATCAAAAATAGATTCAAAAGAATAAAATGAACCAAAAATAAGGATTAAATAGATTAGACTACGACCCACAATATATATAGCTGTCTCTTATACACATCTANAGTTTAATCAATATATGTTTGATTTATCAGTTGAATTGCCTAGCTGCAGTATTGGGCGCCATCAAGACCTGTAGGTGAAATTGGGTCGTGACAATCTATGTGTAGTATACAAATATTTTAAAAAATAATAAATAAAAATATATTTATCTACATATTAAAATCAAAAATAGATTCAAAAGAATAAAATGAACCAAAAATAAGGATTAAATAGATTAGACTACGACCCACAATATATATAGTTAGTTTACATGAGTTGAACAACATACAAATCATCATTCTTCAAGTTTGTCCAGTAATTAAGTGTACTTTATTTATAAATTCTATAAATTTATTTACATATCCACATATTAATACCAAATAAAGATTTATGTATAGGCTTTTCACGAGTAGTTTATCTACAACTGTCTAAATTCAATAAATGGGATGTAACTGTCACGACCCCAAATTCCCTCCGTAGGAGGTCTTGATGGCACCTAGTCTCTAAGACTAGGTAAGCCTATCAATGCGGAAAAAGCATAAATATCTGAAATAAATAAACTATAATTCAAATAATTACAACTCCCAAAACCCGGTAGAAACAAAAGGAAGAAATATAAAATGATAGAAGGGGACTCCGGAGTCTGCAGACGCTGGCAGATATACCTCGAAGTCTCCGTGTGCAGGTAACTCACTGATGTCTAGGCTGGTAAGATGTACCTGGATATGCACAAAAAGATGTGCAGAAGCGTAGTATGAGTACACCACAACGGTACCCAGTAAGTGCCAAGCCTAACCTCAGTAGAATAGTGATGAAGTCAGGTCAGGTTGTGACGACACAAAAGGTCATCTTATATTTTAGAACTCGAATCTGCGCTCTTAAGCCTAAAAAAATTGCATTTTTTACCCTCATCAATTTGCGTGCGCAGTCCGGGCAGGTTTCCCGAAAGCTTTTATGTTGAAAATTAATGAAAAACTAAATTTTTGCCTTCAATCAAAATTTTTGGTAAAGGGAGCCGGATCCGTACTTTGATGGTCCCGGTAGGTCTGTATCGAATTATGGGACCTGGGCGTATGCCCGGAATCGAATTCGGAGGTCCCTAGCTCAAGATATGAATTTTTGATGAAAATTAAAAGTTTGAAAATTATTTATTTTTAAGAATTGATTGATATTTGGCATTGTTAGTATCGGGTCCGTATTTTGGTTTCGGAACCTGGTACTGTTGCATTATGATATGTAAGACGTTTCTGTGAAATTTGGTGAGAAATGGAGTTGATTTGACGTGATTCGGACCTCCAGTCGAGAAGTTATGGATTTTAAAGTGTTCTTGAGAATTTCATTTACTTTGGTGCTAAATTCGTAGTTCTAAGTATTATTTTGGCGATTTGATCATGCGAGCAAGTTCGTATGATATTTTTAGACTTGTGTGCATGTTTGGTTTGGAGCCCTGAGGGCTCGGGTGAGTTTTGGATAGGCCACAGAGTGTTTTAGACTTTGGAAATCTAGTTTTTTTCTGCAGAATCTGTGTTCTGGCATGTTCTTCTTCGCGTTCGCGAAGGCACTCTCGCGAACGCGAAGCGTAATCCAGTGAGGCTGAGAATCCTTCTTCGCGAACGCGAAGGCCTGGTCGCGAACATGAAGTGCTGGGGTGATTTACCCTTCGCGAACGCGAAGCACTTGGGGATCTGGGAGAGGGTTGGTCGTTCCTTCATCGCAAACGCGAGCAACGTCTCGCGAACGCGAAGGCCAGGGAGGCGTAACCATCGCGAACGCAAGTTGGGTCTAGTGGACGCGAAGGCTTGGCAGCCAGTACCCTTCACGAACGTGACAGTGGCCTCGCGAACGCGATGCACACTGTCGCCCAGTGCATAAAATAGAATCGAACACGGGTTTAAGCCATTTCTTTAACCTTTTTCAAGAACCAAACGGGTAGAGGCGATTTGCAAGAGCCATTTGCTTCCCCAAAGTGTTGGTAAGTGATTCTAAACCACTTCCTTTCAATTACCCATTACATTTCTTGACTTTCCAACCAAAAATTTAGAGTTTTCATGGTAGAATTAGGGGTTAGGGTAGAAAATAGGGATTTCGGGAATTTGGGGATTTAAACCTCAATTTGAGGTCGGAGTTCAAAACTAATTACGTATTCGGTCTCGGGGGTGAATGGGTAAAAAAGTTTTTGGTGCGAACCTCGGGTTTTGACAAAGCGGGCCCAGGGTCGATTTTTCGACTTTTGGAAGAAAAATTGGAAGAATTTAATTTAAGCGATATAATTGATTCCTTTAGCAATATTTGATATTATTGAGTCATTTGTGAATTAGATACGACTGGTTTGAGGTGAATTCCAAAGGAAAAGCCGTGATTGAGGATTTAGTGACCTTCAGAGTTAGGTAAGTATCGTGTCTAACTTTGGCTTGAGGGAGTATATATTGTGTGAGTATTTGCTACATGTTTTGTAGTTGAATACGACGTATAGTTGAGGTGATGAGCATCTAAACGTTGTGGTCGAGTCATAGCATGCGAGTGAAATTTCATTTCTTGAAATTTTGTAGTCTTAAATCTTGCTATCCATGCTTATTGTCGTTGTTGAAATGTTGGAAGAGTTGTATTCGGTTCCACCAAGGTCGATAACATTGTGAATATTGATTCGAGGTTGAGATGTTAAATTGTGAAAATAATCATTTATGAAATATTTATTTCTTGTGAAATTTCTCTCTATCCGTTGTTATTGATTTAATTATATTGTGAGGAAGAGTTTAAAGTACGAAGGGTGATGCCGTGCATAATTTAATTATATTGTGAGGAAGAGTGTAAAGCACAAAGGGTGATGTCATGCATAATTTAATTATATTGTGACGAAGAGTGTAAAGTACGAAGGGTGATGCCATGCATAATTTAATTATATTGTGAGGAAGAGTGTAAAGCACGAAGAGTGATGCCGTGCATAATTTATTTTATATTGTGAGGAAGAGAGTAAAATCACGAAGGGTGATGCCGTGCAGTTTTCCTTGCTGTCTTGATTGCTCAATTTGTTTAAGGATTTCCGATTTAATTATGTCCTTTCAGTATTCTCACTCTTTATGTTGTATTCCCCCACTATATGTTCCCCTCCCATTATTGCTGCACTATTATTTTACTTATTGTTATTGCCTCTAGCATGATTATATTGTTCAGGTTATATGTGGGTGTCTTATCATAGCCTCGTCACTACTTCGCCGAGGTTAGGTTCGACACTTACCAGTACATGGGGTCAGTTGTACTGATGCTGCACTCTGCACTTTCTGTGCAGATTTTGATACCAACTCAGGTTGATCGAGATTTGCTACTGGTCCGCTATCTGAAGACTCAAGGTAGATATGTCGGCGTTCACAGACCTTGAAGTCCCCATCTATTCTTTATGTCTTTCTATTTTCTTTCGTTCAGACAGTTATATTTCTTTCAGACTATTACTTGTTGTAAATTCTAGAATGCTCGTGAATTGTGACTCCAGATCAGGGTGGTAGTAGTTAATACGGATTTATGATATTCCGCACTTGTTATTTTTCATTGTAGTTAATTAATGTTAATTACTGAATGGGAATAAGAAATTGGTAAATGATTCTCTAACGTTGGCTTGCCTAGCAAGTAAAATATTAGGCACCATCACGGTCCCGTCTGTGGGAAATTTCGGGTCATGACAGTTGGTATCAGAGCAATAGGTTGCCTAGGTCTCATGATTCACGAGCAAGCTTAGTAGAGTCTGGAGGATTGGTACGGAGACGTCTGTGCTTATCTTTCAGAGGCTATGAAGTTTAGGAACAAGTTTTACTTCTATCCTTCTCTGTCGTGCGATTTTACTTTCTCAATACTGCTTGAACTTTTCTACTCTTATTCTCTCGCAGATGGCGAGAATACGTAACGCTTCCTTAGATGAGCAGCAGCCAGTGCCTCCAGTGATAGTTCTTACGCGGGGTAGAGGTCGAGGCCGAGGCCGAGGCAGGGCTCAGCCTAGGGCCCGAGCAGCAGCCCCAGTAGTGGAGCCTCAGATAGAGATTGACGAGGAGGTTCCAGCCCAGACTGTTCCAGTCAGTCCAGCTCAGGTTCCGGAGGGGTTCATTGCTACCCCAGTACTCAGGATGCTTTGGTCTGTTTGGTGGGCCTTATGGAGAGTGTGGCCCAGACTGGCGCATTTCCCATGGTACCAGCAGTCTCTCAAGCTGGAGGAGGAGCCCAGACTCCTAGCACTCCCATTCCGGAGCAGATAGCTCCCCAGTATTAGGCTCCAGCAACTCAGCCAGCCAAATTAGTTCAGCCAATTATTGCGGCACAGGTCGGAGATGGGCCAGCTATGTCTTTTGTGGCTTTATGTAGATTGGACAGGTTTATCAAGCTCTTTTATGTTCACTTCAGTGGTGCTCCTTTAGAGGATCCCCAAGAGTATCTTGATAGCTGTCACAAGGTTTTACGGAACATGGGTATAGTGGAGACCAATGGGGTCGACTTTGCTGCATTTCAGATGACTGGTTCCGCCAAGAAATGGTGGAGAGATTACTTGTTGACCAGACCATCTGGTTCGCCTGCTCTTACTTGGGGACAGTTCTCTCAGCTCTTCATAGATTAGTTTCTGCCTATCACATTGAGGGAGGAGTGTCGCTGTCAGTTTGAGCATCTCCAGAAGTGAGGTATGACTGTTACTCAGTATGAGACCCGTTTTGTGGATTTGGCTCGTCATGCTATTCTTCTGCTTCCCACCGAGAGAGAGAGAGAGAGAGGGCGATGAGGTTTATTGATGGAATTACTCAGCCTATCAGATTGCAGATGGATAAGGAGACTGGGAGTGATATTTCTTTTCAGGCAGCTGCTAATGTCGCCAGACGGGTCGAACTGGTTCTTACTCAGGGAGGTTAGGGGTCTGAGAAGAGATCTCATCATTCTGGTGAGTTCAGCGGTGCCTCATCTAGAGGCAGGTGTACTTTTGGTAAAGTCCATCCTCCTAGGCCATTTCATTCAGCGCTCCAGGCATCCCACGGTGCCTCAGGTGGTCGTGGCCCTCAGATGATTATTCCGACCAGCTAGCCTACAGTGCACCACCACCAGCTCCTATTAGTGCACCTCATCTCCAGAGTTATCAGGGTGGTTATTCAGGTCGACAGGGTCAGTTTTAGAGTCAGCAGTCACAATAGCCGAAGTTATGTTATACTTGTGGTGATTCGAGGCACATTGCTAGATTTTTCCCTGGGGCAACGGGTAGCTCACAACATCAGAGTTCTCGTGTCATGGTTCCGGCACCAGTTGTTGCACCACCTGCTCAGCCAGCCAGAGGCAGGGGTCAGGCAGCCAGAGGTAGAGGCCAGATAGTTAGAGGTGGAGGTCAAGTCATTAGAGGTGGAGAACAGCCAGCTAGAGGCCGTCCCAGGGACGTAGTTCAGGGTGGTGGGTCCCAGCCCCGGTGTTATGCTTTCCCAGCCAGGCTTGAGGCTGAGTCATCTGACGCTGTTATCACAGGTGCTGTTTCAGTTTGCAGTAGAGATGCCTCAGTTCTATTTGATCCGGGATCTACTTACTCCTATGTGTTATCCAATTTTGCTTCCTATTTGATTGTGCCCCGTGATTCTTTGAGTGCTCATGTGTATGTGTCCACACCAGTGGGAGATGCTATTGTTGTAGATCGTGTTTATCGTTCGTGTGTGGTCACCACTGGGAGTAATGAGGTAGATCTTCTACTTCTCGACATGGTTGATTTTGATGTCATACTGGGTATGGATTGGCTGTCACCTTATTATGCTATGTTAGATTGTCACGCCAAGACGGTGACCTTAACCTTGCAAGGGTTGCCTCGATTAGAGTAGAGAGGGAATCTTGGCCATTCTGCCAGCAGGGTTATCTCTTATGTGAAGGCTCTGCATATGGTCGAGAAGAGGTGTCTAGCTTATTTAGCTTATGTCCGCGATTCTAGTGCGGAGGTTCATTCCATGGATTCAGTGCCGGTTGTTCGTGAGTTTCCATAGGTGTGTCCTACAGACCTGCTGGGGATGCCACCCGGCAGGGATATTGATTTCTGCATTAATTTGGCTCCGGGCACTCAGCCTATTTCCATTCCGCCATATGGAATGGCCCCGCCAGAGTTGAAAAAATTGAAGGAACAGTTATAAGATTTGCTTGATAAGGGCTTCATTAGACCTGGTGTCTCGCCCTGGGGTACACCTATGTTGTTTGTGAAGATGAAAGATGGATCGATGAGGATGTGTATAGATTATCGGCAGTTGAACAAAGTCACCACCAAGAACAAATATCGATTGCCGAGGATTGATGATTTATTTGATCAGCTTCAGGGTGATAAGGTGTTTTCAAAGATTTATTTGAGATCTGGCTACCATCAGTTGAGTATTAGGGCATCCGATGTTCCTAAGACAGCTTTTTGGACTCGGTGTGGGCATTGTGAGTTTCTAGTGATGTCATTTGGGCTGAAAATGCCCCAACAGCATTCATGGATTTGATGAACCGGGTGTTCAAACCCTATTTGGATTCCTTTGTGGTTGTGTTTATTGATGATATCTTGATCTACTCCCACAGTCAAGAGGAGCATGAGCAGCACTTTCGGATCATTCTTTAGACTCTGAAAGACGGCTAATTATATGCTAAGTTCTCAAAATGCGAGTTTTGGTTGAGTTCAGTTGCTTATAGGTCACGTTGTATCAGCAGAGGTTATTTAGGTGGATCCTAAGAAGATTGATGCAGTTCAGAATTGGCTTAGACCCACATCAGCTACAGAGATCCGTAGTTTCCTAGGTTTGGCGGGCTATTACCGTCGATTTATGTAGGGGTTTTCATACATAGCAGCCCCGTTGACCAGATTGACCCAGAAGGGTGCCCCATTCAGGTGGTCAGACGAGTGTGAAGTGAGCTTTCAGAAGCTCAAGACAGTTTTGACTACGGCACTGGTATGGGTGTTACCCATAGGTTCAGGATCTTATACAGTATATTATGACACATCTCGTATTGGTCTGGGTGCTGTGTTGATGCAGGGTGGAAAGGTTATTTCATATGCTTCACGACAACTGAAGGTCCACGAGAAGAATTACCCTGTTCATGATCTAGAGCTGGAAGCCATTGTTCACGCGCTGAAGATTTGGAGGCACTATCTTTATGGCGTGCCATATGAGGTATTCACTGATCATCGGAGCTTGCAGTATTTGTTCAAACAGAAGGAACTCAATTTGAGGAAGAGGAGGGGCTGGAGGTATTGAAAGACTATGATATCACCATAGTGCATCATCCCGGGAAGGCCAATGTAGTGGCCGATACTTTGAGTAGAAAGTCAATCAGTATGGGTAGCCTTGCATATATTTCAGTTGGTGAGAGACCGCTTGCATTGGATGTTCAGGCCTTGGCCAATCAGTTCGTGAGGTTAGATATTTCTGAGCCTAGCCGTGTTCTAGCTTGTACAGTTGCTCGATCTTCTTTATTTGAGCGCATCAGAGATCAGCAAGATGACGATCCTCATTTACTTATCCTTAGAGATACAGTGCGGCATGGTGGTGCCAAGCAGATTACTGTTGGAGATGACGGAGTTTTGAGGATGCAGGATCGTATTTGGATGGACTTCGTGAGTTGATCCTTGAGGAGTCCCACAGTTCCCGGTATTCTATTCATCCAGGTGCTGCCAAGATGTATCAGGACTTGAGGCAGCATTATTGGTGGAGGCGAATGAAGAGGGACATAGTTGCCTATGTAGCTCGGTGCCAAACTTGCCAGCAGGTAAAGTATGAGCATCATAGACCGGGTGGTTTACTTCAGAGGTTAGATATTCCTGAGTGGAAGTGGGAGCGTATCACTATGGACTTTGTTGTTGGACTCCCACGGACTCAGAGGAAGTTCGATGCAGTTTGGGTCATTGTGAACAGGTGGACTAAGTCAGCACATTTCATTCTTGTGGCAGTTACCTATTCCTCAGAGCGGTTGGCAGAGATTTATATTCGTAAGGTCGTTCGTCTTCACGGTGTGCCCGTGTCTATCATTTCTAATCGAGGTACGCAGTTTACCTCGCACTTTTGGAGGGCAGTTCAGCGTTAGTTGGGTACAAGGGTTGAGCTGAGCACAACATTTCATCCCCAGACGGACATGCAGTCCGAGCGTACTATTCAGATCTTGGAGGATATGATCCGTGCCTGTGTTATTGACTTTGGAGGTTCTTGGGATCAGTTTTTGCCGTTAGCTGAGTTTGCCTACAATAACAGCTACCAGTCGAGCATTCGGATGGCTCCCTACGAGGCATTATATAGTAGACGGTATAGGTCGCCAATTGGGTGGTTTGAGCCGGGGGAGGCTCGGTTACTGGGTACAGATTTAGTTCAGGAGGCCTTGGACAAGGTCAATATTATACAGGATCGACTTCGTACAGGTCAGTCCAGGTAAAGAGTTATGGTGATCGTAAAGTTTGTGATATTGCATTCATGGTTGGAGAAAGAATATTGCTTCGGGTATCGCCAATGAAGGGTCTTATGAGATTTGTGAAGAAGGGAAAGTTGAGCCCTAGGTATATCGGCCCATTTGAGATCCTCGAGAGAGTGAGGGAGGTAGCTTATAAACTTGCGTTGCCTCCAGGGTTATCCACAGTTCATCCAGTATTCTATGTGTCTATGCTCCAGAAATATCATGGTGACCCGTCCCACGTGTCAGATTTTAGCTCTGTCCAGTTGGACAAGAATTTTGACTTACGAGGAGGAGCCGGTGGCCATTCTAGACCGGCAGGTTTGTCAGTTGAGGTCAAAGAGTTACCCTTCAGTTCGAGTGCAGTGGAGAGGTCAGCCTATTGAGGTAGCTTTCATCTTATGTTTTAGAACTTGAATCTGCACTCTTAAGATTAAAACAATCGCATTTTTTACCCTCCTCGATGTGCGTCCGTAGTCCGGGTAGGTTTCCGGAAAGCTTTTATGTTGAAAATTAATGAAAATAAGAATTCTTGCCTTAATAGTTGATTTTAGATGACTTCAATCAACATTTTTGGTAAATGGACCCGGATCTGTTCTTTGACGGTCCCGATAGGTCCGTATCCAATTATGGGACCTGGGCGTATGCCCGGAATCGAATTCGAAGGTCCCTAGCTCAAGATATGAATTTTTGATGAAACTTAAAAGTTTAAAAATTATTTGTTTTTAAGAATTGATTGATATTTGGCATAGTTAGTATCGACTCCGTATTTTGGTTCCGGAGCGCGGTACTGTTTCACTATGATATTTAAGACTTCTTTGTGAAATTTGGTGAGAAACGGAGTTGATTTGACGTGATTCGGACGTCCAGTTGAGAAGTTATGGATTTTAAAGTGTTCTTGAGAATTGCATTTTATTTGGTTCTAAATTCGTAGTTCTAAGTGTTATTTTGGCGATTTGATCATGCGAGGAAGTTCATATGATGTTTTTAGACTTGTGTGCGTGTTTGGTTTGGAGCCCCGAGGGCTCGGGTGATTTTCGGATAGGCCACGGGGTGTTTTAGACTTTGGAAATCTGGTTTTTTCTGCAGAATCTGTGTTCTGGCATGTCCTTCTTTGCGTTCGCGAAGGCACTCTCGCGAAGCGTAATCCAGTGAGGCTGAGAATCCTTCTTCGCGAACACGAAGGCCTGGTCGCGAACGAAAAGTGCTGGGGGGATTTACCCTTCGCGAATACGACCTGCTCATCGCGAACGCGAAGCACTTGGGGATCTGGGGGAGTGTTGGTAGTTCCTTCATCGCGAACGCGAGCAACATCTCGCGAACGCGATGTCCAGGGAGCGTAACCATCACGAACGCGAGCTGGGTCTCGCGGACGTGAAGGCTTGGCAGCCAGTACCCTTCGCGAACGCGATGGTTACGCCCCCTGGACATAAAACAGAATCAAACACAGGTTTAAGCCATTTTTTCAACATTTTTCAAGACCCAAATGGGTAGAGGCGATTTTCAAGAGCCATTTGCTTCCCAAAGTGTTGGTAAGTGATTCTAAGAGAACTTTCTTTCAATTACCCATTACATTTCTTGAATTTTCAACCAAAAATCTAGAGTTTTCATGGAAGAATTAGGGGTTAGGGTAGAAAATAGGGATTTCAGGAATTTGGGGATTTAAACCTCAATTTGAGGTCGGATTGCAAAACAAATTACGTATTCGGGCTTGGGGGTGAATTGGTAAAAATGATTTTGGTCCAAACCTCGGGTATTGACCAAGCGGGCCCGGGGTCGATTTTTTGACTTTTTGAAGAAAAATTGGAAGAATTTAATTTAAGCAATATAATTGATTCCTTTAGCAATATTTGATATTATTGAGTCAGGTTTGAATAGATACGAGTGGTTTGGAGGTGAATTCCAAAGGAAAAGCCGTGATTGAGGACTTAGTGACCTTCGGAGCGAGGTAAGTGTCGTGTCTAACTTTGGCTTGAGGGAATAGGTATTGTGTGAGTATTTGCTATGTGTGTTGTTGTTGAATACGACGTATAGTTGAGGTGACGAGAATCTATACGTTGTGGCCGAGTCATAGCATGCAAGTGAAATTCCATTTCTTGAAATTTTGTAGTCTTAAATCTTGCTATCCATGCTCATTGTCGTTGTTGACATGTTGGAAGACTTGTATCCGGTTCCACCAAGGTCGATAAAATTGTGAATATTGATTCGAGGTTGAGATGTTAAATTGTGAAAGTAATCATTTATGAAATATTGATTTCTTGTGAAATTTCTCTCTATCCGTTGTTATTGATTTAATTATATTGTGAGGAAGAGTGTAAAGCACGCAGGGTGATGCCGTGCATAATTTAATTATATTGTGAGGAAGAGTGTAAAGCACGAAGGGTGATGCCGTGCATAATCTAATTATATTGTGAGGAAAAGTGTAAAGCATGAAGGGTGATGTCGTGCATAATTTAATTATATTGTGAGGAAGAGTGTAAAGCACGAAGGGTGATGCCGTGCATAATCTAATTATATTGTGAGGAAAAGTGTAAAGCATGAAGGGTGATGTCGTGCATAATTTAATTATATTGTGAGGAAGAGTGTAAAGCACGAAGGGTGATGCCGTGCATAATTTATTTTATATTGTGAGGAAGAGAGTAAAAGCACGAAAAGTGATGCCGTGCAATTTTCCTTGCTATCTTGATTGCTCAATTTGTTTAACGATTTCCGATTTAATTATGTCCTTTCAGTATTTTCACACTTTATGTTGCATTCCCCCACTGTATGTTCCCCTCCCATTATTTCTGCACTATTGTTTTACTTATTGTTATTGCCTCTAGCATGATTATACTGTTCAGGTTATATGTGGGTGTCTTGTCTTAGCCCCATCACTACTTCGCCGAGGTTAGGTTTGATACGTACCAGTACATGGGGTCGGTTGTATTGATGCTATACTCTGCACTTTCTGTGCAAATTTTGATACCGGCTCAGGTTGATCGAGATTTGCTACTGGTCCGCTGTCCGGAGACTCAAGGTAGATCTGTCGACGTTCACAGACCTTGAAGTCCCCGTCTATCCTTTATGTCTTACTGTTTGCTTTCGTTCAGACAGTTGTATTTCTTTCAGACTATTACTTTTTGTAAATTCTAGAATGCTCGTGAATTGTGACTCCAGATCCGGGTGTAATAGTTAATACAGATTTATGATATTCCGCACTTGTTATTTTTCATTGTAGTTAATTAATGTTAATTACTGAATGGGAATAAGAAATTGTTAAATGATTCTGTAACGTTGGCTTGCCTAGCAAGTGAAATGTTAGGCGCCATCACGGTCCCATCAGTGGAAAATTTCTGGTCGTGAAACAGTCCCTACTGATGAATAGATAATGACATGGAAAAATATTTAAACAATTTAATAAGATAAAATGACTATGGAAATGAATCAAATAGTATGTCACATTTAATGACACCAAATAATTGCAAATAATATGTCGTGGAATCAAAACATAATTTTCTTTCAACTTTATGAAAATCACAATAATTAATCGAAGGTAACTATGGCCATAAATTAATATCAACAAGGGGACTACCGAGGTACCGCCTCGTAGTCCCAAATCATAAATAAATTCACAATATCTCATTTTCTTATATCACCGCAGGAGCTTTCACAATTTATTTAAAGAAAATAGTTTTTCCTAAATAGCATCTCGCGTTTTAGCCACCCTTATCATACCGCATGACTTCTAGTAGTCACCCCTACTAGCCACGCGTATCAAGCCACCCTTATCTCGCCTCATGCGTTTCAATACCCAGAACTTATACCACCGCATGTGTATCACCATCACAATATATCACAATTTGCACCTCAAGTGCCCAATATTTCAATTTTCCAAAAATAAATCAACAACAATAATTTTCAATAATAAAGAGCTCACAACTCATGCCAAAATAATCCTACAATAATAGTTTTCAACAATAAAGAGCTCACGGTTCCATCACAATGAGTACCAAAACTTTTACGAAAATATTCAGGAAAATAATATTTCAAAATCTTTAATACGTTGCTTCAATATCAAATTTTTAAACAAATGTCAAATACTTCATATTAATAATATTTAATTTAAAGAAAGCCAACCTTCAAATAATGCACAGTATAAAAGAAACCAAGTTTCAATTAAACAGGTAAAACAATTAGCAG
>AWOL01S0017678.1:27794-38764 GCA_000715115.1 Nicotiana otophora
TCCCTCTCCCGAGTCTGCATACCTTCCAATCTCCTAGCAATTGACACCACCTGTTGGTATGTGATGTCCATATCTAGCTCTCGGGCCATACTGTATCTGATACATGGGTGAAGACCCTCAATAAATCTGCGAACCCACTCTCGAACAGTAGCAACTAAGGCTGGTGCATGCCTAGCCAAATCACTGAATCAGACCGCATACTCTGACACAATCATAGAACCCTGGTGCAACGGCTCAAACTCTGCGCGCCATGCATCCCTAAGACTCAGAGGAACATACTCCCTTAAGAACATATCCAAATATTGAGTCCAAGTGAGTGAATATGCCTCAGCGGGACTATCCAACTCATATGCCCGCCACTANCTGTGATAACAGAATCGGATGCAACGACATCTGTCCTAGAAGGAAGGGCATAATATCTGGCATGACCTCCCCCTCTAGGGCGACCTCTACCTGCCCGACCTCCACCTCTAGCTGGATGTGCAGGTGGATTGGCAGCTGGTGCAGTAATCATGGCCTGAGAAGCCTGAAGACCCTGTGGAATAGGTGGAGCCTAAGAAATATGTGGAGGTGCACCCCTCCTAAATCTGGGGAAATCTCTCATAATATGACGAGTGTCCCCATACTCAAAAAAAATCCCTCAGAGGACGTGGCTGCTGGGACTGACTCGGGCCTGATCAACTAGACTTCCCGCTGAAAGCACCCCGTACAAGAGGTACAGAAGACACTAGTGGCGCATACTATGGAACCTGAGGTCTGTGCGTAGTTGGAATACCACTGGAAGTTGGAAGTACTGAATGAATAGGACGGCTCACATAACCTCTACCATGACGGGCTGCAACTAGGGCACGAGAATTATTATATGTGCCAGAATCTCGGGGTCTCTTAGCTTCCCTCTCCCGAGTCTGCATACCTTCCAATCTCCTAGCAATTGACACCACCTGTTGGTATGTGATGTCCATATCTAGCTCTCGGGCCATACTGTATCTGATACATGGGTGAAGACCCTCAATAAATCTGCGAACCCACTCTCGAACAGTAGCAACTAAGGCTGGTGCATGCCTAGCCAAATCACTGAATCAGACCGCATACTCTGACACAATCATAGAACCCTGGTGCAACGGCTCAAACTCTGCGCGCCATGCATCCCTAAGACTCAGAGGAACATACTCCCTTAAGAACATATCCAAATATTGAGTCCAAGTGAGTGAATATGCCTCAGCGGGACTATCCAACTCATATGCCCGCCACTACTGGTAGGCTGCTCGTCTAAACTGGAATGTCGTGAAAGAAACCCCACTGGAATACACAATACCTATAGTACGAAGGATACGGTGGCATGCATCCAGAAACCTTGAGTATCCTCTGAAGCTAGACCACTGAAAGTGAGAGGGTGGTACTTCTTATACCTCTCGAGCCTGAGCTGCTCCCCCTCTGAAACTGCTGTCCTAATCTCAGGCCAAACTTGGACAACTGGCTGAACTAGTATAACCTTTGGGGCATGGTCAACTTGGGCCCGTGGCTCTGGAGTACGGGCGGAGGGAGTCTGTGCTCCTCCCCCGACTTGAGATGTGGCAGGAGCAAGTGGAATTAACCCTGCCTGAGCTAGAGTGCCAAACATGCTCAAAACCTGGGCAAGAGTCTCCTAAAGTGCAGGAGTAGTAACAGGCATCTTAAGTGCATGCTCTCCAACTGGAGCTACTGGTGCGACAGCTCGCTCAGGTGATCTGGCTGCACCACGTGGTCTTCCTCGACCTCTGACTCGGCCTGTGCCCCATCCCCGGCCTCTTGCGGCTCCAACAGGGGGCGCGAGCGTCTGATCATCAGATCCAGTTGTGCGTGTCCTCACCATCTTTGAGAGAATAGAAAGATAATGGTTTACAATTTTGAAGTCAACAAATACGCACGATAAGGAATCAAAGAAGTGAATGTTTCCTAACAGTTCCATAGCCTCTCGAAGATAAGTATAGACATCTCTGTACTGATCCGCAAGACTCTACTAAACCTACTTGTGACTCATAACACCTATGAACCTAGTGCTCTGATACAAACTTTTCACGACCCCAAATTCCCTTCGTAGGAGGTCGTGATGGAACCTAGTCTCTAAGTGTAACGACTCGGCCGGTCGTTTTAAGAATTAGAGCTCCAATCCCCTAATATCTGCTTTCCCCATATTTGTTTTTGCTTTTGGGACTTGCCGGAGTGATTGGTTATGGAATTCAGGGAGTTTTGGGACACTTAGTCCCTAGTTGTGAGTTTAAGCCTTAGAATTTGTATCGTAGTCGGAACTATTTGAAGACGGATCTAGAATGGAATTCTGTCGACTCCGTTAGCTCCGTTGAGCGATTTTAGGAATAAGAGCGCATCCGGAATGTGTTTTGGGGGTCTGTAGTAGATTTAGGATTGAGACTAGGTGCCATCATGATACTTTACGGAGGGTTAATTTGGGTCGTGACAAGTTGGTATCAGAGCACTAGGTTCGTAGGAGTCGCGGGTCACAAGCCGCTTTATTAGAGTCTCGCGGATCGGTGCGGAGACGTCCGTACTTATCTTCGGGAGGCTATGTAACTGTTAAGAACAATCATATTTCTTTAGTTTCCTTGTCATGCGAGTTATTGACAGTAAAACTTCTAAGATTTTATTCTATTCTTTCTCACAGATGGTGAGGACCCGCAATGTGAGGACCAACGATCAGGCACCCGTGCCCCCTGCCAGAGCCGCCAGAGGCCAGGGTCGGGGTAGATGACGACCATGCGGTGCAGCCCGAGCACCTGCGAGAGCTGCCTCAAAGGAGCCCCCAGCAGCTCCAGCTGGAGGGCCAGCGCCGAAGATCCCTATTGCTACTCAAGCCCTCCAGGAGACTTTAGCTTAGTTCTTGAGCATGTTCAGCACTCTGGCTCAGGCTGGACTATTTCCAATAGCTCCCGCTACATCTCAGGCCGGGGGAGGGGCATAGACTCCCGTAGCCTGCACTCCTGAGCAGAGGGTCCAGGTTGATCAGGCCCCAGAGTATATTCCTATGCCCCCAGTGGCTCCGGTTCAGCATGAGATCAGGGTAACTGCTTCTGAGGCAGAGCATCTCAGACTTGAGAGGTACAAGTAGTATCACCCACCTACTTTCAGCGGACTAGCTTTAGATGATGCTCTGGGTTTTCTTGAGGAGTGTCATTGTATTCTCCGCACTATGGGCATTGTAGAGACGAGTGGGGTTTCTTTCACCGCTTTCCAGCTGGGGGAAGCAGCATATCAGTGGTGGCGTGCCTATGAGCTGAGTAGTCCAGACGAAGCAGCCTCACTCACTTGGACTCAGTTTTCAGAGATGTTCTTGCGTGAGTATATTCCTCAGAGCCTCAGGGATGCTTGGCGCACGGATTTTGAGCATTTGCATCAGGGTTCTATGACTGTGTCAGAGTATGTAGTCCGTTTCAGTGGGTTAGCTGGCCATGCATCGGCTCTGGTTGCTATAGTCAGAAAGAGGGTTCGTCGCTTCATTAAGGGACTCCACCCCAGTATTCGGACCAGTATGGCTAGGGAGTTGGAAATGGACATCACTTAGCAGCAGGCAGTGAGAATTGCTAGGAGAGTGGAATGCATGTTTGCCTGGGACAGAGATGAGAGAGAGGCCAAGAGGTCTCGAGAGACTGGTCATTATTCAGGAGCTCGTGCACCAGCGACACGCTATGTTAGGGGTTTTGTGAGTCGCTCTGTTCATTTAGCTCTTCCAGCAGCCAACGGCGTTCCAGCTCATCCTAGACCTCAGGAGCCCTATTATGCACCACCAATACAACCAGTCCAGCAGGCCAGGCCCGAGTTAGTCCTAGCCACCGCGTCCTCCGAGAGGTTTTTTTGAGTATGGTGACACTCGTCACCTGGTTAGAGATTGTCCCAGATTCAAGAGGGGTGCACCTCCACAGACTTATCAGCCTCCACGTGCTCCACCGGGTCCTCCGGCCATTCTTCCAGCACCAGCTACTACCCCACCTCCTCAGCCAGCCCAAGGTGGAGGTCGGGGAGGTCGCCCTAGAGGGAGAGGCTAGGCCAGGTACTATGCCTTTCCAGCCCATTCAGAGGCCGTTGATTCAGATTCAGTTATCAATGGTATCGTCCCTGTCTATCATAGAGATGCATCAGTATTATTTGACCCAGGCTCTATCTATTCATATGTGTCTTGTTATTTTGGTCTACATTTGGGGATATCTAGGGATTCTTTGAGTTCCCCTGTTTATGTATCTACTCCCGTGGAAGATTCCCTCGTTGTGGACCGCATATATCGGTCGTGTTTGATTGCTCTTAGTGGTTTTGAGACCAGAGCCGATTTGTTATTACTAAGTATGGTAGATTTTGATGTTATCTTGGGCATGGACTGGTTGTCGCCTCATTATGCTATTCTTGATTGTCACGCTAATACCGTGACGCAAGCTATGCCAGGCTTGCCGAGATTAAAGTGGAGAGGTACCTTGGAGTATACTCCCTGCAGGGTCATTTCATTTATTAAGGCTCATCGAATGGTTGAGAAGGGGTGTGATGCGTATTTCGCCTATGTGAGAGATGTCAATATTGATACCTCTACAGTCGAGTCAGTTCCAACAGTGAAGGACTTTCCAGATATGTTTCTAGCTGATCTTCCGGGCATGTCGCCCGATAGAGATATTGATTTCGGCATTGATTTGTTGTCGGGCACTCAGCCCATCTCTATTCCTCTATATCATATAGCTCCTCCTAAATTAAAGGAGTTGAAGGAGCAGTTGCGGGAGTTGCTTGAAAAGGGCTTCATTCGGCCCAGTGTATCACCTTGGGGTGCTCCGGTCTTATTTGTGAAGAAGAAGGATGGTTCTATGTGTATGTGCGTTGATTATCGGCAGTTGAACAAAGTTACAGTGAAGAACATGTATCCTTTGCCTCGCATCAATTATTTATTTGATCAGTTACAGGGTGCTAGGATGTTTTCCAAGATTGACTTGCGTTCTGGCTATCATCAGTTGAAGATTCGGGAGCCGGACATCCCGAAGACTACTTTCAGGACTAGATATGGTCATTATGAGTTTTTTGTTTGTAATTTGGGCTGACCAATGCCCCAACAGCCTTTATGCATTTGATGTACAGTGTGTACCGGCCTTATCTTGATTCCTTCATCATTGTGTTTATTGATGACATCCTGATATATTCCCGATCTCGGGAAGATCATGAGCAGCACCTAAGGACTACACTTCAGACCTTGAGAGAAAAGAAATTGTGTGCAAAATTTTCAAAGTTTGAGTTTTGGTTAGACTCAGTGGAATTCGTGGGTCATATAGAATCAAGTGAGGGGATCCAGGTGGATCCGAAGACGATTGAAGTGGTGCAAAGTTGGCCCAGGCCATCCTCAGCTACAGAGATCCGGAGTTCTCCTGGTTTAGCAGGGTATTGCCATCACTTTGTAGAGGGATTTTCATCTATTGCGGCACCTATGACCAGATTGACCTAGAAGGGTGCTCCATTCAGGTGGACCGAGGAGTGTGAGGAGAGCTTTCAGAAGCTCAAGACATCTTTGACTACAGCCCCAATATTAGTATTGCCTACAGGTTTGGGGTCCTACGCTGTCTATTGTGATGCCTCGAGGATTGGCCTTGTAGCGGTATTGATGCAGGACGGTAAGGTGATTGCCTATGCGTCTAGACAGTTGAAGATGCATGAGAAGAAATATCCGGTTCATGATCTCGAGTTAGCAGCTATTGTTCACGCCCTGAAGATCTAGCGTCATTATTTCTACGATGTTCCCTGTGAGATTGGCACTGATCACTGGAGTTTGCAGTACTTGTCCATGCAGAAGGACCTTAATTTGCATCAGAGGAGGTGGTTGGAGCTACTTAAAGACTATGATATCACTATATTGTACCACCCGGGGAAGGCCAATGTAGTGGCCGATGCCTTGAGTCGCTGGGCAGAGAGTTTGGTGAGTTTGGCATATCTTCCGGCAGTTGAGAGTCCCTTAGCCTTTGATGTTCAGGCCTTCGTAGTCCAATCGGTGAGATTGGATATTTCAGAGCCTAGCCGGGTATTAGCTTGTGTGGTTGCTCAGTCTTCTCTTTATGACCGTATCAGAGAGCTCCAGTATGATGATCCTCATCTTCTAGTTCTTCATGAAAAGGGTTCGGCAAGGTGATGCCAGAGATGTGACTATTGGTGATGACGGTGTGATGAGGATGCAGGGCCGGATCTGTGTGCCCAATGTAGATGGGCTTCGGGAGTTGATTCTTGAGGAGGCCCATAGCTCGCGGTACTCCATTCATCCGGGTGCCGCGAAGATGTACTAGGACATGAGGCAGCACTATTGGTGGAAAAGAATGAAAAGGGATATCGTTGGGTTTATGGCCAAGTGTCTCAACTGTCAGCAGGTTAAATATGAGCATCAGAGACCGGATGGATTACTTCAAAGGTTAGAGATCCCAGAGTGGAAGTGGGAGCGGATCACCATGAACTTTGTGGTTGGACTTCCTCGTACTTTGAGAAAGTTCGATGTTATTTGGGTGATCGTGGATCGGTTGACCAAGTCAGCCCATTTCATTCCAGTGTTGACTACATATTCTTCTGAGAGGTTGGTTGAGATTTATTTCAGAGAGATTGTCTGCCTTCATGGTATTCCAGTATCCATCATTTCAGACAGAGGTACACAGTTCACATCACGGTTTTGGAGAGCCATACAGCGGGAGTTGGGTACTAGGGTAGAGTTGAGCACAACCTTTCACCCTCAGACGGACGGGTAGTCCGGGTGCATGATTCAGATTTTTGAGGATATGCTCTGTGCCTGTGTGATGGAGTTTGGAGGGTCATGGGACCAATACTTTCCACTTGCAGAGTTCGCTTACAACAACAGTTATCATTCTAGCATTCAAAATGCACCATATGAGGCTTTGTATGGTAGGTGTGCCGGTCCATTATGGGATGGTTTGAGCCGGTCCAGGATGCCCTGGATAAGGTAAAGGTAATTCAGGAGAGACTTCACACAGCCCAATCCAGGCAAAAGAGTTATGCGGATCGGAAGGTTCGTGACTTGGCGTTTATGGTTGGTGAGCGGGTCTTGCTTCGGGTATCGCCTATGAAGGGTGTCATGCGGTTCGGGAAGAAGGGCAAGCTAAGCCTGAGGTTCATTGGTCCTTTTGAGATATTGCGGCGAGTTGGGGAGGTTGCTTATGAGCTTGCCTTGCCTCCTAGCCTAGCAAGAGTTCACCCGTTATTCCACGTGTCTATTCTCCGGAGGTATCATGGTGATCCAACTCATGTATTGGATTTTAGCTCAGTCCAGTTGGACAAAGATCTATCTTATATTGAGGAGCCAGTAGCCATTTTGGACAAGCAGGTCAGAAAGCTCAGGTTAAGGAATATTGCTTCAGTAAAGGTCCAGTGGAGGGGTCAGCCGGTCAAGGAGGCGACTTGAGAGACCGAGCAGGATATGCGCAGCCAATACCCTCGTCTTTTCACAGTTTCATGTATGTTTTTATAATCGTTCGAGGATGAACAATTCTTTTAAGAGGGGAAGGATGTAACGACCCGGCCGATCGTTTTTAGAATTAGAGCCCCGATCCCCTAATATCTACTTTCCCCATATTTGTTTATGCTTTTGGGACTTGCCGGAGTGATTGGTTATGGAATTCAGGGAGTTATGGGACACTTAGTCCCTAGTTGTGAGTTTAAGCCTTAGAATTTGGACCGTAGTCCGAACTGTGTGAAGACGGATCCGGAATGGAATTCTGTCAAATCCGTTAGCTCCGTTGAGTGATTTTGGGAATAGGAGCGCGTCCGGAATGTGTTTTGGGCATCTGTAGTAGATTTAAGCTTGAATTGGCGAAAGTTAGTTTTTCGACGATTTTGGCTGATGGAGAAAATTTTGATATCGAGCTTGGAATGGAATTCTGAAAGTGGCTGTAGGTTCGTAATGTCATTTGTGACATGTGTGTAAAATTTGAGGTTATTCGGACTAGATTTGATATGGTTTGGCGTCGTTTGTAGAATTTGGAAAACTTTAAATTCTTAGGCTTGAATCCGTGCTTAATTCATGATTTTGGTATTGTTCGACGTGTTTTAAAGGCTCGACTAAGTTCATATGGTGTTTTAGGATTGGTATGTTTGGTTGAGGTCCCGGGGCCTCGGGTGTGTTTCGGATGCTTAAAGGGAAGAAACTTGGACTTAGGAGAAAATCTGCTGCCTTTGCTGGTTCTGGTGTTTCGCACCTGCGGAAAAGATACCGCAAGTGTGTGAGCCACACATGCGGAGATGGAAGCGCAGATGCGAGAAGTCGAGAGTTGGCCTGGCGTCGCAGGTGCAAGGAAGTTCCGTATCTGCGATGCCTGCAAATGCGCAAGGCTATTCGCAAATGCGCAAGATGCGCAGAAGCGGAAGGGATGTCCGCAAGCGTGAGTGCGCAGGTGCGGTCCTTTCGTCATAGGTGCGAAGGCAGAAGGGGTAAGTGAGTTGCGCAGATGGGCACGTTTTCCGTACAAGCGCACCTGCAGGTGTGAGCCCAGGTTCCGCAGGTGCGGAAATACCTGGGCAGTGATTAAAACCGAAGGGCTTCGCGAATTATATCATTTTTGTCTTTGCAAACTCGGGTTAAGGAGATATTTGAGAGCATTTTCGAGGCATTTCTTGAGGTAAGTTCCTTGTGCTTATTTTTGGTCAATAATCTTGCCTTGCCATGTATTTTCCCACCTAGTTAATGTGTATTTAAGGTGGAAATTGGAAGTTGGAGCCTAGGGATTTGGAAGTTTGAATTGTGAATTGAAGGACCATTAGGCGTCGGATTTTAGTAAATTTGATATGGTTAGACTCGTGAGTGAATGAGCTTTCTAGTTTCGTGAATTTTGTCGGGTTTCGAGACGTGGGCCCGGGGGCCGGGTTTGAGCCAATTTTGGGTTTTGGCCTATTTTTGTAGTTTTGCTTGTGGAATTCATTCCATTAATGCGTATTGATGGTATTGTACTGTTTGAATAGATTCTGGCCATTTGGAGTCGGATACTCATGGCAAGAACATGATATCAGATTGATTTGAGCGGTTCGAGGTAAGTGGCTTGCCTAACCCTGTGTTGGGGACTTCCCCCCTTACAATATCTTGATATTATTTGGTGTATGGGTACCGTGTACGTGAGGTGACCACTACGTACACGAGATATTATTGCAAAAATCCCGTTTTTCCTTTCTAAATCATACAATTCTTTTCCTTATTAAATTGCACTAATATATTTAATTGTGAAACTTAGACTAGAGAAGCATGCTTACGTATTTTAACTGCCTTATTGACATTATGTGCGTCATGTTTAGTAAATTCCTTATTTGCCTTATCTGTGTCAAGTATAAACTGTATAATTCGACGCCATACCTGCCATTTCTTCTTGCGTTGCATATTTAAATTGGGACTACGGACGTATTCCTGGAGGTCCCCCTGTACTGCATATTTACTTTGGGACAACAGACGTATTCCGGGAGATGCCCCAGCACTGCATATTTACTTTGAGACTACGGACGTATTCTGGGAGATCCCACTCTGCTGCATATTCATTTGAAAGTACGGGACGGTATCCCTAGATATTCCCCACTGTGTTTACCTTGTTCTGAGCCGAGGGCTCCCTTAAATGTTAAAGTTTTTAGAATTTCTTTAATTGTGTTACCATAAATTTTACTTATATCTTTTACTATTTAATTTATTATATTTACTCTGGTAGGGCCTTGACCTGACCTCGTCACTACTAGACCGAGGTTAGGCTTGGCACTTACTGGGTACTATTGTGGTGTACTCATGCCCTTTCCTGCACATGTTTTCGTGTGCAAATTCAGGTACGAGCTATCAACCTTGAGGTTAGTGCGTGCTGCTGATTCTAGGAGACTTCAAGGTACTTCGGCTTGCGTCCACAGATCTTCGGAGTCCCCTTCTACTCCCTCGCCTAGAGACTTTCTTTATTATCTTCAGACTTTTGTATAGAGCTACATAGATTATAGCAGCTTGTGACTTAGTGATATTCCGGGTCTTGGAAATTATTTTGTATATGCCGGGTGGTACTACTCTTGGCTATTTAAAAATATGTTTTTTATAATTTTTCGCAATATTAGGCTTACCTAGTCGTAAAGACTAGGTGCTATCACGACACCTTACGGAGGGTTAATTTGGGTCGTGACACTAAGACTAGGTAAGCCTATCAATGCGAAAAAATCATAAATATCTGAAATAAATAAACTACAATTCAAATAATTACAACTCCCAAAACCCTGTAGAAATAAGTCACAAGCTTCTAAAAATTTATTCTCAATGTTTATATATATCAAGGTCTAAAGAAAAATAAGGAAGCAATATAAAATGATAGAAGGGGACTCCGGAGTCTGCGGACGCTGGCAGATATATCTCAAAGTCTCTGTGCGCAGGTAACTCACTGACGTCTAGACTGGTAAGATGTACCTGGATCTACACAAAAAGATGTGCAGAAGCGTAGTATGCGTACACCATAGCGGTACCCAGTAAGTTCCAAGCCTAACCTCGATAGAGTAGTGACGAGGTCAGGTCAGACCCTACTGGAGAATAGATAATGACATGAAAAAATGTTTAAACAATTTGATAATATAAAATGACTATGGAAATGAATCAAATAGTATGTCACATTTAATGACACCAAATAATTTCTCGTGGAATCAAAACAGAATTCCTTTTAGCTCTATGAAAATCACAACAATTAATCGAAGGCAACTATGTCCATATATCAATATCAACAAGGGCACTACCGAGGTACCGCCTCGAAGTCCCAAACCATAAATAAATTCACAATATCTCATTTCCTTATATCACCGCAGGAGCCTTCACAATTTATTTAAAGAAAATATTTTTTTTCGAAATAGCATCTCGCGTTTTAGCCACCCTTATCACACCGCATGACTTCTAGTAGTCACCCCTACTATCCACGCGTATCAAGCCACCCTTATCTCGGCCGCATGTGTTTCAATATCCAGGC
>AWOL01S0017680.1:0-20699 GCA_000715115.1 Nicotiana otophora
ATTGATAAGTTGAAGATTCAACTGAAGGAGGAGTTCGAGATGAAGGATCTGGGTGAGGCAAAGTAAATTCTTGGCATGGAGATAATAAGAGATAGACGTTCAAAGAAACTCTGTTTATCTCGGAAAGAATATTTGAAGAGAGTACTACAGCGTTTTGGTATAGATAAGAAGACTAAGCCAATTAGTACGCCACTTGCTCCCCATTTTAAGATAAGTATTACTATGTCGCCAAAGGATGAAATTGAACAGGAGTACATGTCAAGGGTACCATACGCAAATAATGTTGGTAGCTTGATGTATGTAATGGTTTGTACGAGACCTGACATTTCACAAGCCGTTGGAGTTATTAGCAGATATATGCATAATCCAGGAAAGGAGCATTGGCAAGCTGTGAAATGGATTCTATGGTATATTCATAGTACTGTAGATGTTGGGTTAGTTTTTGAGCAGGAAGGCAATCGGTCTGTAGTTGGATATTGTGACTCAGATTTTGCGGGTGATCTGGACAAACGAAGGTCAACTACTGGTTATGTGTTTACTTTTGCAAAGGCACCAGTTAGTTGGAAGTCTACTTTGCAGTCAACAGTTGCTTTGTCTACAACAGAGGCAGAGTACATGGCTATTACAGAGGCTGTAAAGGAGGCAATTTGGCTTCAGGGGTTGCTAAAGGAGCTTGGTATTGAACAAAAAAATATTACAATTTTTTGTGATAGTCAAAGTGCTATTCAATTAGCGAAGAACCAAGTTTATCATGCAAGGACGAAGCACATTGATGTTCGGTATCATTTTGTACGAGAAATCATAGAAGAAGGTGGAGTCACGGTGAAGAAAATTCATACTACGGAGAACCCTGCTGATATGCTGACAAAAGTGGTGACTGCGGTCAAGTTTCAACATTGTTTGGATTTGATCAACATTGTTGAACACTAAAGATTGAAGATGAAGACACAACNGTTGAACACTAAAGATTGAATATGAAGACACAACCAAAACTTGTTATTGAGAGAAAATTGAAGATGTGGGATTTTGCCAAGGTGGAGATTTGTTGAAATTGTCAAAAGTCCCACATCGGTAGATGATAATTTTGAATGGGAATTTCACTCTATAAAAGGAGGCCTGGTGTTTAGGATTTAGACACATCTCTCATTTGCCTTTTTTATCTTCTTAAGGCATTTGTATCTTCTCTCTTTAGTATTATTTCACTTGTAATTTTGGAGTGAAATAAAATATTGATTGTGTTCGAGAAAGTAGGCAAAATTGGCCGAACCTCGTAAATTCTGGTGTTCTTTTATTGTTGTCTTATTGTCTTGTTTATTATTTAGTGGTTGTCATCTATTTTGGTATAGTAGTTGTGACTCATTCACACTATATAACTCCCTCCGAAATGTATATTGAATGAATGTGTGTATTTGTATAGAATAGTACAACAGATTTATCATTTTTGTTATAAAGCCAAATTAGGAGGAATCTTTTCTTAGTGATGGAGGAAGTAGCTTGTTAGGGGGAGAGAAAGAAGAAAAGAAATGAAAGAGACGATAAATGAAAGAAAAAAAAAAGAACTAGAAATGAAAGGGAAAAAGAAAAGAAGAAAGTACGTACATTTCTTTTTCCATTGTTACCTAATCTATAATTTTTCGATAAATCTTCGATCTTCTTTTCATCTTTTAAATTTTTTCCTTCTTCTTCTTATATATATATATTTTTTTGGTTTATTTTTCATTTCTCATTTTCTTTATCGTAAATATAGGAAAATTTCAAAAAGGAAAAGAAGGTGTAGAATGTAGATTTTACATATATATATATATATATATATATATATATATATATATATATATATTCCTATGGCCAAAAAATACGTTTATATTTTTTTTCTTCTTTTTTTCATAATTAGCTTTGTTCGTTTTACCTCCCCTTATTTGAGGAATCCCACTTAACATCTTTAATTTGTGAAGATTAAGGATTAGAGGAGTAGGAAACTGATAATTTTTTTTTTTTTTTTTTTTGTGCTCAAATATCTTTGATTAGTTTGGTTATTTTCACCTCCCCTTACCTAAATTCCCCTATTCAAAGTCACTAATGAGGGGCTTTGAATCTGCAAATGCCGTTATTTTTCATCGACGAACTACGCGGCTTTTGGGGATGCTAGAAGTATCGAATTTGCTTCTTCTTTTGGTATCTTGCTCATATACCATGAGAAACTACTTAGTGCTTTTTATTGATCAAAATATAGGTAATAGTGCTTAACTTTGGGAAGTATACTCTTTCTGATGATATATGAAGAGGTATGTTCCTTTTGTCAGAAGGAGTGTTTTAGTTGGATTAGAAGCCAACTATAGTTGAAGATTTAATAGTATGATATGATGAAGTGAAAGAAATAAAGAAAGAGGGGAAAGAAAAAAAATAAAGAAAATAATAATAGAAATTGCAACTTGATTCCATAGTTGAAAATTAGTGGCTGAAATTGGTGTCATGCTCTCTGTAACTTCACCAAAATCGAAATAGTTCCTCCCTCTATGTGTTATTTCCGTTTTTATTTTTAATTACCTAATAAAGTTAATATCAAATATAAACATAGAACAAGTCCAAGTAAACCACCTAGATATAATATAAATATAAGAGAAATGAACTTTCTTGAAAAGTTTTTTCTCTTCTTTCATTTTAAGAAAATCAAAGAAATGATAGAATTAGTTAAATCGCTCAATGATTGAAAAAGAATAGAGTTTTTCAGGAAAAAATAGATAACAAGATAATGTTTTCCCAACAATTACGTACGGACATATGGAAAAGTATAATGTCACAGTGAACATAGATATTTCTATGGTGGTTTAGAGATTACTTAATTTACAAAAGGAAAACAAATCAAAATTTTGCTAACTATAATGACAACACAATTTTACTAACGATGAATGACGAAAACATTAAAACATATACTGTGTGTTTTTATTACTAATTGTTGTTTCTTTACCACAAAAAGATTTGTTACCAAATGGTTGTATATGTGAAGTTATTAAGCATATATCGTTGTAGTCTAAATATCATTCTTTTTGTTGCCTTCAATTTGTTTTTCGTGAAACTGAGCTAACAGTTGAAATATAAATATGTTTTACATATTCAACTTATAGAATTAAAATTATAAAGGAAATTTGTAAAACTCATTTATCTATCTTTATGACTGCGCAGAGCGCGGCAAAGTCACTAGTTTTTATATAAATCTATAATTGTACCAAATACTAGAGTAAGTTTTCAATTTTAGAAAAATAAATCAAAAAATATCAAATTGTATTGTTAAATTTATATATGAAAAATATATTATATATATATTAAGTAACAAAGCATTTATGTTAACCTGAGCAGTTTTAGTTTTGATGATTGACAAAGGAACACATGTATGAACTAGGTCCATGGATAGTGTACACAGGTGACGGACAGAATCAAGAAAAAGACATGCACGTGAAAGGGATAAGTATAAGTAGTTATATCTGATATTCCCTGAACGAAAAGGTTGCATAATTGGTAAGGAGAAGGACTTCTTACTTGAAGAGAACTTTATCCAAGATAAGGAAAGAGTTAGAAGTTGAAGATAACTAGAACTCTTCCACCAAGGAAGAGTAAATCATTAGGCTAGCGTTTGGCCATAGATATCTAAATTTGTTTTGAAAAATCTAATTTGGGTGAAGTTTGGTTTGAAGATAAAAATATGTTTGGACATGAGTTTTCAAAAGATATTTCACTTTTCTTTTTTGAAAAACATGAAATATGACTTATACCCACAAGTTCTAAAAGCTATCACAAATACTCAACGGTACATTAATAACATTCATTATATTATCGCAAACCATAGTCCTGAACATAAATAAATTTGGTACAAAATTATCATTTTTATAATAAACTATATATTACACTATCAGATGACCGAGAAGACGAAGCAGCATTGTTACAAAATAATAAATGATGGGCTCTTTTATAAAATACAAAAGTTTAGGGCAATTTTTAAAAAATGTAATAGTAATATTTTGGGAGCTGGTTTTGGGGTTTGAGTTTAGGGTTTTGGGAATTTGCCAAAATATGGATAAAATTTATGAACAAACATGTATTTTCCAAAAAAACCAAATATATTTTGGCCAAATCTAATATTAGTTGTCTTCTCTTTTACAGGTGATGCGCACATACTGAAGTTAATCAAGAATTGAGAACAAAATAGCAAGGCATTTTGTGAGCAATTCTTTTGAGTTTTAAGAGTGCAATCCTGAAGCTACCCGAACCAGATTGAAGAACCAGCTCCATAAAGAGCTTTATGTGTCTTTCTTTATTTCTAGTTCAAAGTGTAGTAGACATTTTGAGTTGTACCTTTCAGCTTTCTTAGAAGCAAATTATACTAGGTACCTGAGTTGTATCTGTTGATAAATTAATTTATTTCAAAAGATATTTTGGAATAGTATATGGCTTCTTGCATGAAGTCATATGCCCATATGGCAATATCTTTAATGAAACTTAACCAATTTCATGCTAAATAACAAGTGGCATATGTGTGTGGACAAGTGTATAAGTGTCCAATATACTTGTCTTATTACTAGCCCTCTTTAAAGCCTATATATAGGCTCACATTATACTTGCAAAGATCGATCAGAAACATTCACTTTCTTTCCCTTCCTTCTTACACGGTTTGGTCGGTATGCTTTCCAACCAAAGCTTTAGTAATCTCCATTAATCATTAGCTATTATTCCTTAATAGTTAGCCACTGAAAAATAGAGAAAACCTTTATTGTTTCTTTAAGAAATTCCTATTCTAATTATTCCTTAAGATTTGCTGGTGTATTATTTAATTTTGTTGATTCATGTATCCTCTAAATAAATAGAGATGGGCTTGTTTAATCCTGGAAAAATAGTTCACATTGTTGAAATAGTTTCTTAGGACAGTGCCTAGTACGACTCAAGCTAATCCGTGTGTTTCCGCTTATAAATAATATTATTGCAGTATTATTATCGTTATTTTCCAGTGTCATTTCCCTATAATCTAAGAAACTAAAAACTCGTCTCTCAGTTAGACTTGTTCAAATTTCTCATACCACTGCTTAGGAGCTTGTTTAAGGCCATAAAGAGATTTAATTAATTTACAGACTTTATTTTCTTGTCCAGGAATGACACAGCCTTCAGGTTGAACCATATAAATTTCTTCTTCTAAATCACCATTTAGAAAAACAGTTTTAACATCCATTTGGTGGATAAAAAGCTTACGGATTGAAGCTAAGGCAATTAAAACTCGAATAGAAGAAATTCTAGTGACTGGTGTAAATGTATCAAAATAGTCTATATTTTATTTTTTAGAAAATCCTTTTGCTACTAATCGAGCTTTATATTTATCTAAAGATCCATCGGGATTAAATTTCTTTTTGAAAATTCACTTACAACTAATAGGCTTTGCACCAGGAGGTAAATCAGTTAAAATCCATGTGTTATTTTTCAAAATATAATCAATTTCAACTTTTATTGCTTCTTTCCAATAATTAGCTTCTGAAAAAGATATAGCTTCAAAATAATTTGATGGTTCATTATCGACAAAGAAAGTTTGAAAATTATTTCCATAAGAAAAATATTCTTTCTCTCAGTTCCTCATTAGAGGTAATTTCATTATTTGTTTCAACATGTGTATGAGAAATTTTATCAGACAGTGGAAGAATATGTTCAAAGAACTCTGCATTCTTTGTCTCAATTATAGTATTGCAATCAAGCACATCACTTTTTAATACAAGAAATCTATATGCAACACTATGTTCAGCATATCCAATAAGCATACAATCAGCAGTTTTGGAACCTATTTTCCTCTTTTTTTAGGTTCAGGCAAAAGAACTTTAGCAAGGTAACCCCACACTTTTAAATACTTCAAGTTAGGTTTATAACCCTTTCACAATTCATAAGGAGTTTTGTCAGTTCTTCTATGTAGTATTCTATTTTGTAAGTGACATGCAGATAAAATAGCTTCACCTCACAAATTATCAGGAGCATTAGAACTAACTAACATAGAGTTCAGCATCTCTTTCAATGTTCTATTTTTTCTTTCAACTACTCCATTTGACTCAGGTGAATAAATGTGTTTATACTAAAATGGTAGACAATGATTATATGATAATATGTTTGTATGTTGATGACATGCTTATATTTGGTACAAGTTTAAATATTGTGCAAAGTACTAAATTATTTATGTCTGCTAATTTTGATATGAAAGATCTGGGTGAAGTAAATACAATATTGGGAGATAAAGTTATAAGGAGTGAAGATGAAATAATGTTGTCACAAGAATATTATGTTGATAGACTTTTTAAGAAGTTTGAATATTTTAATGTCACACTTGTGAGCACTCCTTTTGATGCTAATTCTCAATTGAAAAAGAATAATGGTGACCCAGTTTTTCAGTCTAAATATGCTCAGATCATTGGAAGTCTGATGCATTTAATGAATTTTATAAGGCCTGATATAGCCTATGTTGTGTGTAGACTGAGTAGATATACTCATAATCCCAACAGAGAGCATTGGTCTGCATTAGCTAGACTAATGAAATATTTGAGACGAACCATGAATTATGGTATCCTATATAGTGGATTTCCTTCTACTTTAGAAGGGTACAGTGATGCAAACTGGATCTCTAATTCAGATGAGACAAAATTCACTAGTGGTTATATATTCACCCTTTTGTGGTAGTGCAATATCGTGAAAATCAGCTAAACAGACGATCATTGCTAGATCGACTATGGAATCAGAGTTTGTAGCTGTGGAGTTAGCTGGTTCTGAGGCTGAGTGGCTAAGAAACTTCTTAACTAATATCTCTTTAATAAAGGATGTATTGCCTCTTGTGTCTATACATTGTGATTGCCAAGCGGCAATAGCTATAGCAAAGAATAAATCTTATAATTGTAAAAGTAGACACATGAAATTGAGACATGATGTCATAAAGTAGCTGCTGAGATATGGAATAATTTCCATTGATTATGTGAAGTCAGAAGTTAATTTGGCCGATCCTTTGACTAAACCTGTGGGAAGAAAATTAATTTTTCAAACCTCAAAAAAGATGGGGTTAAGGCCGCCATATTGTCAATAGAGATGGTAACTCAATCTATGTTATTGGAGATCCCATAAAGTAGGTTCATATGGGTAATAACAAGTCAATATTGGTACTGAAGCACTAAAAAGAGTGCTTGACTGCTACTAATTGAGAGGATGAATTATAACTCTTAATAAAATCCATATTCCTTTAGGATGGTGTATTTAAAAGCAGTATACACTTGATGAACTCACCTATATGAGAGTGGAGTTGTGCCGCTCCTATGAGATTTTGGCCTAGTCTCTAGAGCTCTCATGAATAACCAGACACGGGCATGGCCTATTGGGCGCAAAATCACGTTGAACAACAAAATTATCGGGGGTCAAAATGTGATTGATAAATCTCTGACTTACAATAAGAATTATTGGTTCATAGAAATATTATATTTCACCAGAAATTCTGTGAGTTAAATTTTATTGATCTAAGTTTGGTTCATAGTCCAAAAGACACCAAACCTATTACATTTGGACCATACAAATCCAGCAAATCTTACTCTCTTATTCATTACTCCTACATTCCTAAAATATCTTTTGATGTGGGGATTGTTGATAAATTAATTTATTTTAAAAGATATTTTGGAATAGTATGTGGCTTCTTGCATGAAGTCATATGTCCATGTGGCAATATCTTCAATGAAACTTAATCAATTTCATGCTAAATAACAAGTGGCATATGTGTCTGGACAAGTGTATAAGTGTCCAATACACTTGTCTTATTGCTAGCCCTCTTTAAAGCCTATATATAGGCTCACATTATACTTGAAAAGATCGATCAGAAACATTCACTTTCTTTCCCTTCCTTCTTACACGTTTTGGTCAGTATGCTTTCCAACCAAAGCTTTAGTAATCTCCATTAATCATTAGCTATTATTCCTTAATAGTTAGCCACTGAAAAATAGAGAAAACCTTTATTTTTTCTTTTAAGAAATTCCTATTCTAATTATTCCTTAAGATTTGCTGGTGTATTATTTAATTTTGCTGATTCATGTATCCTCTAAATAAATAGAGATGAGCTTGTTTAATCCTGGAAAAATATTTCACATTGCTGAAATAGTTTCTTAGGACAGTGCCTAGCACGACTCAAGCCAATCCGTGTGTTTTCGCTTACAAATAATATCATTGCAGTATTATTATCGTTATTTTTCGGTGTCATTTCCCTACAATATCATTCAAGTTAGAGTTAACTTGAAGTAGTCGCAACATCCTGTGGCGTGTTGCTACAAAGGTTAGAGTTAATCCTTAGGTTTGCAAGAGGTTGTAAACTCGAGTTGTTTTGTTCAAGTTAGAGTTAACTTGAAGCAGTCGCAACAGCCTGTGGCTGGTTGCTACAAGGGATAGAGGTAATCCTTAGGTTTGCAAGAGTTTGTAAACTTTGTTGTTGGCTCAGAGTTGTAGTAAAGTGTTTGGAAAAAAATTCTACTGGGTAGTAGGTCGTGGTTTTTTCACCTTTTGAGATGGACGTTTTTCACGTAAAAATCCTTGCGTCTTTACTTTCTGCATTATTTATTCCGCAACTATAGTGTAAGGAACACATAGAAGAACCAGATCATTCGATAATTCAGTGCGCGCAAAAATTGGGCATCACATGAATCATCCCTCTTGTATGGTATTGAAGTATAAAACATTAATTTATTTTTTCCCAAAGCCTTGGGATTATGAAAACGGCTGCAAGGAACCGTTGAGACCCATTACGGTGAGTTTTCTTTTCCTTCAAGCTTTAGTGATGGAGTACTTCAACTCGGATAGCATGTGATTTTATGCTTGTTCTGGAGTAATTAAGGAATTATGGCAAAAATAGAGTGATGAACATCACCAGAAAAGAAAAATAAGATAAGAACGCAAAAATTGATTCAGAGAACAGAGTTATGCATTCAGCCGTTTTATTTTATTTTTTGAGGGGTATCATCACTAAGAATGGAGTGCTACTTTAGTTTTAGCCTCAATGAGCATGTCTTTATTTAAGTCCAACAAACTTATAAGGCTGGTTATAAGGGTGGCAAGTGGGCCGGTCCTGGGCATAAATGGGTTAAGTGGTCCGGTCCAAACGGTCCCGATTTCGGTCCCGGTCCCGGGCCGGTCCCAAATTAAACGGGCTAAACAGTCCCGGGCTAAACGTTTTTTTGTAGGGACCGGGACCGTTTGATCCCGGGCTAAACGGTTCCGGCCCGCGGGCTAAATAGGCTAAGTGGGCCCAACAGAGTTTTTTAAAAAATTAAATAGAAATTAAAGACAAAGGGATGTTAAAAATAATATCTAAGTCTAAAGACAAAAATATTGTAAAGAGATATGCCTTGTAATTTTATTATAGCATTAAAAAATATGACAATATATTTCTTAGTCTTCATCCCCCTATGGAATGAGCATAACAAGGTGCTAATATCACCATTGAGAAAAAAAAGAAACTAATCAAGATGTGCCAAAATATAAGTTACATAATACATACTAATTTTTGTTCATACAAGTTACATGGTATCTCTTACAAACTTCATAAATCTATCAAGGTCCGGAGGAATTTCCGTTGGTGGTGGCGAAAAAGTAACTTGGTCATCGCCACTTTCGGGCGAAGTAACATCCTCTGCAAGTTCAGCTAGCATTTCTTCGTAAGTTTCGTCTTCATCTGGTTGTGATTCAGCAAGTTCAAAATTTCTTCTTTCCGACTGGATCCAATCTCTGAAAAGTATTGATTTTTCCAAGCTCTCCCTCATAGACGCTCTATAATCACCGCGTTGAAGGCTTGCTTGACTGAAAGCGCTCTCTGATGCCACTGTGAAACTTGAATAGTTAAAATATCTCGAGCCATCCTTGAAAGAACCGGAAAGTGTTTTTCTTTGTCCTTCCACCATTCCAAAAGATTAAAGGAGCCGTCGGGATTCACTTCCTCAATTCCCTGCGACAAATATACTTCAAGCTCATTTAGTTATGAAAATTCACTACTACTAGAACCTTGAGAATCCCTAAACCCCGCCCAAGCACTAAGTGCTCTTACTCCCACAGCTCTTTTAGATGATTGAGAATCAGAAGAAGAAGAAGGAGTTGGAACATTTGGTCTAGCATGATTTAATGCAACCTGATAAGTATTAAAAATAGTTTGAGCAGTTATTCTAATTGTGTCTATTGCTTCCGGAAGTTGAGACAATTCCTCATCTTCAAGTGCTAAACAATTATAAACAGTTTCATACCAAAATTAAGGACCTCCTAATTTCATACAAGGATTTAACAAAGCAGAAACATCATAAATAGGGGGAATAGGGAAAAACTATTTTTTAAACTTTTTCTCATAGAATCAATAGCAAGTTTATAAATTTTTCCACCCTCTGAAAAATGAGCAAACAAATTTGCAAGTTCTGCAATATAAACTAAACAGTTAGAAATAGTAGGATAATATTGCCTAGAAAATTCATTTGTAGCAATATGAAAGTTTTCTAAAAAATCTACAAGTATTTTAACATTAGCCCAATCCCCATTTGTAAGGTGCCTATCATCATCATTTACATGTGCATTAAATGTTGAATTTATGAGGTTTCTATATTCATATGCAACAACCAAACTTTCATACATGTAATTCCATCTAGTTGGACAAGGTTTAGGAACCTTTCTTTCTCTTAGGCCAAATTCATCGCATCTTTTAAAATATTCTCTAAGTCTACTTCTACGGTTTGAATAAAAAAGCCAGTTAAGAGCCATTTTAACCTTTTCAATTTCAATATTTAAAATTCTCATACCATCACCCACAATTAAATGGTAAATATGACAAATACATCTAACATGAAAAATGTCACTAAATGCAGGATTTAGTATTGTGGTAAGCAAGGCTATAGCATTTGTGTTACTAGTAGCATTATCCATTGAAATTGACATTATTTTATCACTAATGCAAAAATATCTACAAATATCTATAACTGTGCTAGCAATAAACTGCCCTGTGTGACGTGAATTAATTATTATATAAGAAATAATGTGCTTTTGCATTATCCAATCCTCATCAATCCAATGAGTGGTAACAGTAAGATAATCACAGTCGTTACCACTTCTACCAATATCAGTTGTAATAGCAACACGACAATTTATATGAGTAAATAAATATCGCAAATATTATTCATATTCATGTTTATATTTATAAATATCGCTCTTTACGGTTGTGCGAGGAAAACCTTTATAAGTAGGATTAAAAGTTTTTCTAATATAATGCACAAAGTTATGGTCAGAAGGAAAACTATAGGGTAAACACATAACAGTTACCATTTTTGCCAATTCTTCCCGATCTTTTTTGGATCATAATATAAAATACCACCGTTAACAGTATTAATTTCCGGTTGAAATTGATTTGAACTGGTACTAAGGTCAACATGAATAGGAGTAGGTAGACTTTTCCCCTCGGCCAAAGCTTTCAGACGAAGATATTTCACTTTATCTTGAGGGTGTTTCAATATGTGTCTATCCAAAGTTTCCGTCCCCCCTCCCCCCGATCCAAAATATTTAAAAACTAACTCCGTGCCACAAGTTTTACACTTAGCCTTATTTTCTGGAATTAGTTGAGTAAATAATGGCCAAACGGGAGATGTTTCCGTCCGTTTGCTAGGTTGTCTAGAAAAAGTAGGGGTAGTAACAGGAGTATCAGATGGGGCATCATTTGGATTAGCAGGGTTATCACTAGTTGGGTTAACATCAGAAGCAGTACTAGTTGGTGTATCATCATCCGGTTGAGTTTCATCAAAATTTATTTTCTCGTCATCATTTTCATCAATATTTGGATTAGAATAAAGAGCATTCATTAATTCATGGTCTAATTATTCACCAGCTCTAATATTATGGCAAAATTGACTTTCAGTAAATTATAATAAACTATTATCGCTATCAAGAATAACAGGTGTAGGACGGATATGGAGTTTGGTTCGGGGAGCCCGGGGCAGTGGAGAAGGAACAGATTGAGCACTAGATTCGCCAATCTTGGATTTTCCCTTATTTTTACCAAAACTTTTTTTTAAGGAAGCCATCTTAATTAATAAAGTAATAAAAAATAAATAAAACAAACAAAACTATAATATTAAAACTTAAGAGTTGAAACGAGTTTACCGAATTGACGAACAACTTGTTAAAAATTGATTATCGTTGAAGACTTCAATTCACCAACTTCACAATTGTTTCACGAATTGTAACAACAAAGTAAGCAATAGTAGCAATTATAGAAGAAAATTAGAGAGAGATTGATGATTTTGTAAGAAAAATGAAAGGATGAGGGGGTATTTATAGTTGAAAATAGGAAAAAGTATAATTATAAAAAATTTGGGATTAAAACAAAGTTGGGGGGAGGGGGGAGGGGGGTAAATGACTATTTTATAAATAGCCAACGGCTATTTTTGACAGCCCAACGGCTATATTTAATAAATAAATAATAATAATAATTTTTTTTTTTAAAAAAAAATATAGCCATTGGGACCGTTTGGCCCGCTAAGGGACTGGGCCGGTCCCGGTCCCTGGTGGGCCCAAAACATAGGACCGGCCCCCGAGACCGGCCCAGACCCACTAAAATTGGTCTATACGGTCCTGGCCCGTTTAGCTCGCGGTCCTGGGCCGGTCCCGGGCCTGGACCGGCCCACTTGCCGGCTTTAGGTGGTTACCTTTGTACCTAATGGTGATATTGAAATGAAAAGTGAAAATAATACTAGGCTATAATTGACTTGTACTCTAATTATAGTTAAACTTCCACACGACATCACTTTAGAATTTTCGTCCCACCAAAGCTCTCAGTCTCACTATTCACATGACTACATCACCACACAATTTCTAAAGAAAAACAAAATGGTAATGTACTACTAGATTCTTTAAGTAACTTATGCCTGCTGACATTGATTCAACTTGATCTCTTAGCAAACAAGAATCTTGCTAGTTGCTACTGGATAAAGGCAAAGGACAAAAAGATTTAAAAAAATAGATGGTACAGGGAAGAGGGGAACAAGAAGAGGGAGGGGAAACCGAAGGTGTAGAAACGGATGAATCTTGTAAAGTTGGAAAATGGTCCATACACGGTTAGAATCATTGCCTAAGATTCGCTCTCAGCACTTTGGCATAAGTCAAATTTAAAACTCCTAAACATAAGATGAGTTTTTTCTTTAATTCTCTTATTGACATTGATGTCTCCGTCACTACTTATTGGGCCCATTTTGGTATATTTGAATATTTGGAAAAATATAGTCACAGTGATTTGACGCTCCTTACCACAAAAATATATTGAGTGCAGTCAATGTTTAAAATTCGACTCCTACCTTGCATGCAAAGAAAAGAATAAAGAGTTATGCAAGAAGATGGCTTTACAGCCTGGAGCATCAAATAAGATAAGTTGTAGGAAGTCTGCGGAAAAGAAACGCACTCGTGAATCTATCAGCCTTTTGTCCTCATCTTTTTGTGTCGAACTATAGCGTAAAATTTAAGCCGTGAATTATATTGCAACAACTTTGTGACTTTTACTACTACCACTACTACTATATCTTAGGATCTCACCCTTTCAAGCTAAAGAAGAGCTTTATTCACAAACAACTATCTGAATTTTGCGTTGCCTCAAACACCATGGCTTGGTTGAACTTGCAGAGACTCCTACCAACTCGGAAAATATGGAAGCTCTTTTCGACCAAGTTGCAAACCAAATTCCACAAAGTACTCAGTAAATCCAAAGTCATTAAGAAATCCAAGAATCCAAATTCTTTCAGCAAAGCTAGCAAGAAATTAGCACCGTGGCCAGCCTTTCGAGTTCAATTCAAAACCAAGGGCTCAAACAAGTTCAAACACAAGTCAAAGTACAGGCCTACTCTTAAGTGCCACAAGAAAGCAGCACCTGTATATATTGATCAGTTGTTCATTGAGGATGTATCGGTGGTAAAGGAGAAGTATGTCCAGCCTATGATCACAGCAAAAACAGCAAACAAGAACATTAAACAAGTTTGTGTAATGGAAACAGAACAAGCTGAGATCCATCTAGGGGAAAGCAGTGTCCCAAGTACGAGCATGGTTGATGAGAACCCTAATGATCAAAAGCAATTAGTTGCAGCGGATGAGATGTGGGAATCGTTGACATTGGCATCTCCACAATTGCATTGCATTAATGAAAGAGCAGAGGAGTTCATAGCTAAATTCCGCGCAAATATGCGGCAACAGAATTTGTTGGCCCGTCCTTTGTAGTATTAATTCTTCTTTGGAACCTCTCTTTTGTTGTCAACATCAAATAAAATTTATTTCGTAATGATATAGTTTATCTTTACATTGACTGCAATAGAGAAATGAAAACTTAATATAAATTGAGAAACTTATCTACGTATTCTCATAAATTAGAAGAAGCTCATATCACAATTTTTAGTTCTGATACATGCCCCAACGACCTCCATGGTGCTTGCGACAAGCCTTTAAATAACATCACTACCTAACCCTTTCACAGCAGATTTTTTTCTATTGATAAACAAAATGAGCCAATGCACAATATAGTCTCTGTCGTGCACTCACAAGTTAGAAATGCGCATACAACGACGCAGAAAGAAGACTAATATAGTATACCAGAGTAAAGGCTTCAAACAAACAACACCCAACGACACAAGGCAAGTACAGAAAGAGGTTGTAAATAGCGTGAGGCAAAGAAAAAAACTGAGGAGATAAACGTTAAGCTCTAAAAATAAATTCATAAATATCCAAGAGGCCGAAAGCATACACCAACCCTTTGCCTATATTACAACGTAATTACACCACCAGAATTCTCCAGTATCCTCCTCTACGTATGTTCTTTTTATATGGGTGGTGCGGAAGTGTATGTCATGCAGTGCTACACAATGTTAAGGTACTAAAATCATAGAAGAAAAAGACCTTGAACAACCCCAAGACAAAACTCTTCCTCGTAATACAATTTTCGACTAAGCAACTATCATAGACATTTCCACCAAAGACTAGCACAAGGTCCAACTAATGTTTCCTCCTTTAAGAGGTTAACAATTTGGCCACATCCCAACTCAGTGAAGAAAGTCCCTCATTGGATCATAGTGGTGAATCCTCTTCAGCATGTATGCTTCCATATCTTCAAGTGTAACATGTACAGGCAAATGTCGTTAGAAAGGACCAAGAAGTGGATAAGCACCAGCAAAAAGATAAAAATGAAAATGTAGATGTACCTCGTCATTATATTTCCTCTTCCATTCGTCTTTTTCTTCTCGTCTCTTCTCCTCTTCCTGCTCAACCAGCAAAATAAATTTGATTAGCACGTCAGGAAATCAGAAGCTCCAGAGCCAACTGAGAATCTAAATAGCTGTCAAAAGATGGATCCAGTGGTTAACATAAAAAATAAAAAAATAAAAAAAGTCAGGTAATCATATCTTCCCAACCCCAATCCCTTTTGTTCCCCCAGAAAAAGAAAATTATTTGAAGCAGGTAATACTGGGAACCAAATGAATTCATTAGCATGAAGTGCTAAAACAGAGGTACACTACGAATGGGTTCCCAAAAGTACCTTCTTTAGAGCTTCATTGAGCCTTTTTTGGTCTAGTACCAACTCATCTGGCACTTCAGTACCCCAAATAGCAAGCTTCTTCTCCTCAATGGATGCATGTGTATCTGGATAGAAAAAAAAGATCTGATCAAACACTGAAGAGGACAGATGCCTAAAGTGTGATTGTGATACGGTCTTTAGTAAATAATCCCTTTCAGCAGTTTGCTGGACTATGCTTATTGAATAAGAGCTGGTCTTAAGCTGCCAATTCAAGCAAAAACCAAAGACTTTCCCACTACAGAAGCCAGAGCAAAAGCCAACTTAGTATTGCCTAGAAATATAGATGTTGTGTTTGCCTAATACCACTAAAACCCTAGTGGTTATGCTGACCACTTCAACAGAGCGACAAAAGGTCCTCTTATACATACACCAAACTAATATTGAATATGTTTCGCTATCGGCAAACTAATACGTTATTTTCTTCTAAAGCCAAAAAAGCCATTACACCTACTCCAAGACATTCTAGTTCTATAGGGCATGCAAATAATGGAAACCAACTAATTGGCTTGAATAGATCTTATAACTGTAGAGGACAGGCTAAGTTTGCTCGAGTCTGAATATATTCCTTTCAGAGGATACACCATAACCAAATTTTCTGTATTTGAAGATATACCTAGAGAAATTTTCTACGGTACATTAATTAGGAAACTGGTAGCTATAATCACTTATGTAGCTCCAAGCCTACAATCTAAAACCTTCTGCCATCGAAAGAAGCAGCACACGAATCAATCCAGAAAAGAAAGAAGAAAGAAAGGAGAGAGCTTCTGGTCAGTTTTCTTGGAATAGGAGAAGCTAATTTTTTTTTTTATCTGTTAGTAGAAGCTATTTCTGCCTTTCAGTACTCCTATAGCTTGAAGATTTTTCCCTGGTAAAAGAACTAGCACCTCATTCAGACAATATTGACTTTACTAACTAGGAAACTTTTAACAACCTGAAACCTCTTCCTGGGAAGATTACTATAGAGAGTGTGAGAGACGAAATTAGACCATTCAATTAAATCCCTTCAACTACTGATGTTGTTCTGGTATTATGCTAACAATTATACTAAACAATGCCAATTACCTTCTTTGATCAGTTAAAACAATGCTAATTACATTTTTTGATAGGTAAAACAATGCCAATTACTTGCAAAACACTAATGCGCGAGTTAAAGTTATCTTTTGATAACATGCACAAGAAACAAGCTACTTTCTTTTTACTCCTCAGAAGGTAAATTTGAGAAATAGATACAATGTTAAGGAAAACTACAATAAATTATAACAGTAAAGTTGTTACGCAAGCAGAGTCTTATAATTTCAAGACTACATCCACAGTTTCAACATACCTTCAGCTGCCTCCTTGCGAGCAATGTTGGCCTTCATAAGATCAGCAGAAGCTTCTGCTGCTTCAGTTCCAGCAGCACCAGTACAATAGCTATTTCTGATTGTTTGTTTGCAGCACTTGTAACCCCATTGGTGATCCTTCCACCACGAACCCCAAACTGTGGTGTGGTTGTTGATGCAAACATCCTCTTCATATTTGCTTCTAGGAAGTGACATCTCCTGTATAGCAAGTTACTCACTGAGTTATGTGAAACAAACAAAGTAACAAACAAATAGGACAGAAAATATTTGACTGAACAATTCCCTTCCATTGATTAGAAAACAAACAATTCGTCCTCCTTTTATGCACAAAAGTGCACAGAACACGAAGAGCATGAATGGACTGATCAAACTAAGAACTCCATACCCGATCCTAAGTAGAAACGACAAAGCCGTCTTTCTCAGACAATAAATGGCACAAGGTTAAGGGTTTAAAACTTAAAATAACAACAATGAAATTGGTCAGGAATCGTACTGCCATTACTTGTTCTTTTACATGGTACATCAATGCGTTAGCAAAGATTGCCTTCAATAATCTAAAGACCATACCTTCGCATGGATTTTCTGCACATGTTGTTTTCCAAGTTACTTTATCATCCTTATTTTAAAAGGAAATGAGAATTTACCAGAGTCAATTTTACCATGGTGGTAAAAGTCAAGAAAATGCACTCTGCCCTAGACAACTTTTGCACCTTGAACACCTATCTCTCTCTTGCTCTCGATTCTTCCATGCCAAGGCTATCCAATACCTCCGGTGGAGCTTAATTATAGGCCATGCTAGCTACATTGATCACATATCTAGTTCTAGATTCCTTCTTTTCCAGACACTTTCCATTAATCATTATGATTTTCCTCCTTTTTTTCACTTCATTTTTGGCCCTTCCTTTCAATTGAATGTTACTTTCTTCTGCTTTAAGGGAACTCTTCATAGACAGATGGAGGAAGAAACTGACAAACATGTCTTCAGAGAGTTTTGCCAGCCAAGTCCTTCCGATAATTGCTGATTAGCGTTTTTTCACTTTACAATGAGGTCCTAGGAGGTGGCGATGGTGATCAGTGAATGAGTGAACTGTCCAGTAGAGCAGCATGGAATAGAGGATTCATAGAGCCGACCCCGACTAGTTCAAAATTGAGGCGTAACCGTTGTTGTGATTTTTCTACAACTGGAAAACAGCTTGGAGAGTTTCATTTATGATACCCAATTAATAAACAAAAACTGCTACTATGTGTCAATCCCAAGCTAGTTAGGTTGGCTATATGACTTATTGATACTAGCTGCATAAGCAAATATCTAGCCGTGCTCGAACAAAAACAAGAAACCAAATTTTTGAATGATAATTCGTTACCTGGCCCTTCAGAATCCTACCAGCACGATCATATTCAACCTCCTTCTCACTTTGACCTAGTAAGAGTTCTCTTGGAAGTGTGTCATCACTAGCTGCATTGCCATACTTCTCCATGATATCACCCTTAGTTTGCGCCTTCAGTTTCTCCTTGTTAATCTTATAATTTTTGTAGAGCAACTCCGCCTGGGATGGAGCTGATTGCATATGAACATCATGACCCTTCTCAAAAGCCTCCCAGGCATGTACATTAAGCTGCTTGAACTCCAACGCTTGACCACTAAGTCGGTTTTGGTTATCTCCCTAAACAGAGAAACGATCACAGTTGATAAACATGCATATAACAGAAGATTGAGAGTAAAGACCTTTTAGGGACTAGCAGCACTTACAGCATAGAATTTTTCATTTGGATCTGCATCAGGAAGAGGATCTTCACGCATGGATCGTGTTTTGGGATCATAGTATGCGGAATTCACATCAAGATTGCAAAGATATTTGGCTCTATCCTCCCGAATACGAAGGTTCCTGGTCAGGACAGATGCATCAGTAGAGCGTAATATTCAACCACAACATTCCAAAAGTGCTCACATTCTAACTCCCACAATGACCCACACAAAATATATTAAAAAAGACTCACCTAACAGTTCCTGTGCTACCACCACCAGTGGTTCGCACACGCTTCTCGACTTTTGCAAAATCCATCTGCTTACTTTCATCAACCTTTGCTTCATCTACCTTCAAAGCATCCTCGTAATCATTATTGTCACTATCACCTCCTTCTCTATTTTCTTTATTATTTTTCTCTTCCAATTTTTTAAGTTGTTGCTCCTTGAGGTATTTCCTTCTTGCATCACCCCTTGCTTCATATCGTTCAATTACAAGGAAATAAGAAGCAGCATCATAACCATTCGAGCGATCCCTTTTACCATCATAATCCAGCTCAAACTGCTCTATCTTCTCATCAGGAGCAATATGTTTTCCTGTCCATTTTGCTCCCACTTCACGCGGCCTTTCCACGCATGACTTAACATCATGGGTCATTGCTCCACAACTGCACAAAAGACAAATGGGCATTTATCTTCCCGGATTGTTTGGATAACCTAATGAAATGGACATTTTGCCCCACATCGTATGCTTTCCCAAACCTTGTCGAAAACCATATATGTTTTCCCAAAATAAATAACTCCTCTTTAACATACATCACGTGAAATTTACATGTTTCCCCACTAATCAATATTAATTTTTATTTCCAATTTACAAAAGCAACTTATTTTCCTAAAATGCTCCACATTAATCACCACGCAATCACAATTTCAACTCATTTTTTTCTTTGGTTGCAGAGTTTAAACCTTTCCACTAATATTTAATTCTAACCTAACTAGTACTATTTTGCCAAGGCAGGGCATTACCCATTGTCTTCTGCATGGCACAAATTTGAAACAAAGAAGAAAAGGGGCTATTGTTCTTGTTTCTTGAATCCAAAAATATCATACAACTGTTTATGTTCCTTAAGGCGAAACTATTATTTCCCTTTGCAACTTCTAGAATTGGAATCATGACAAAGAAACACGTAATTTTAGACGAACTCCCCATCTCAAAGATTACAAAATAATTAAATACTAAATTTAGCCATCCATCATGCAAGGAAAGCAGCAAGCATAAGGGGTTCAAAATTTAAACTACCAAAGTAAAGTTTCTTTATAGTTAGATTTCTTTTAAACTACAATACATACAAGCATCAGGGGCAATTAAGTGTCAACAAATGACAACAGAAGTTAAGCATATGGCACCACACTTACTTTTCACATGCACCCTTCCGATACTTGTCAGCCTGATATGTTTTTGCACCTCTATGATACCATTCGCTCCTGTTTTTCGAATCCGGTTTCCGCTTCCTTTGATGTTTTAAACTCTGTGACCACCGAAAACAATTAAAACGGTCAAAAAAATTAAAAATCAACAAATTTTACATCACAAAACTTAAATAAAAGAAGAGAAGACGTACGTATAGGTCTATCAGCATTGAGATGTTGAGGTTTTTGTTATTTAAGATTAAATAGTCTTAAAATGAGGGTGAATGGGAAATGGAGGAAAAATAAAATTTTTGAGTAAAATTTTAAGTTTTCCTTTCTTGACAATGAGACATTGTCCCATATTGGAAGAGGAAAAGATTTTTTGTGGGTATATATATAATTGCTCTTCTTGTAGCTCTTAAAGAGTTAAGAAGAAAGCAAGCCTCGCGCCGTCGTCGTCGTCGCTCGCTCGGCTTCGGCTTCGGCTTCGGCTTCGGCTTCGGCTTAGGATTTGGTCAAACGATTGATTGATTAATTTTTTGGACCAAATTTATTTGTTAATAGTAAATATTAGCGTAAGATTATC
>AWOL01S0017680.1:21404-93356 GCA_000715115.1 Nicotiana otophora
GTGGGTATATATATAATTGCTCTTCTTGTAGCTCTTAAAGAGTTAAGAAGAAAGCAAGCCTCGCGCCGTCGTCGTCGTCACTCGCTCGGCTTCGGCTTCGGCTTCGGATTCGGATTCGGTCAAATGATCGATTGATTGATTAATGTTTTGGACCAAATTAATTTGTTAATAGTAAATATTAACGTAAGATTATCCGCATTTGTAACGGATACACGGCCGCCCCAAGTGCTCTTCCCACCATGATTGTGCTTGCTCCACAAACAAGCTAATGCTTGCTCCACCATGGAGGGTGGACGATTGGTCTTCTTCATTCACTGGTTGCTATATATATGAGCATCAGTTGTTGAAGAAAGACACACAATACACAACACAAAGAAACTGAAAACGTTGGCTATACATTGCATTCCCTCCTCTCAGCATTTCCATTCGATTTTCTGAGTTTCTCCTCCTTTGTTCTGCACTGTTTTTAAACTTCAAACAAAGCAACTGTAAGTGTGATTTGCTACCGAACTTTGTGTTCGCCGAAACACTGGGGTTTGAAGTACCGCTACACCAGTGTGTGATTCGTTCTATCCTGGGAGGAAATAATCTATAACCTTTGGATTTGGATTTGGTCAAATGATCGATTGATTGATTAATTTTTTGGACCAAATTTATTTGTTAATAGTAAATATTAACGTAAGATTATCCGCATTTGTAACGGATATGTTCCAATCCGTGTATTGACCACCAGCTGCAATAGCAGCCGCCTAATGCTCTTCCCACCATGGCCAAGTGCTTGCTCCACAAACAAGCTAGTGCATGCTCCACCATGGAGGGTGGAGGGTCGTTCATCTTCAAAGCTGACTACTATAAATATGTGCAGCAGCTGTTGAAGAAAGACACACCAAACTGAAAACGCTCAACTTTGGCTATACATTGCACTCCTTCCTCTCAGCATTTCCATACGATTTTCTGAGTTTCTACTCCTTTGTTCTGCATTGTTTTAACTTCAAACAAAGCAACTGTAAGTGTGATTTGCTACCGAACTTTGTGTTCGCTGAAACACTGGGGTTTGAAGTACCGCTACACCAGTGTGTGATTCGTTCTATCCTGGGAGAAAATAATTCATAATCTTGGGTACTAGGAGGGGATTAAATTACTTAAGGAAACACTGTGAATTCAGTGGGCTCGAATTAATTACTATTTCATTACGATAACTTATATTTCCCAGAATTATTATTTACAAATACAACAATATTGGCGGGACTAACATGAGATACCAAGGAGCAGAAGACATATACTGAGGAATATGAGGATTGATCTCTTTTCCATCTTCGTCCACCTCAGCAGGAGCAAGGCCAGCCTTTCTCTTCCTCTAATTCCAACTGTTTCCTATGATCCTTCCTTGATTTAAATGCCACTGAAATTTCCATACATTAATTAATTACGCATGAATCAAACATAAAAATTACGAGGTAATGATGATCATGTGATCAAAATAAACGCGTACCTGATGCAGTAGCCATAATTGTTTCAGTAAGTAGCTGAAAGCAGAAAACTGAGGGGAAAATCGATTATCGATTGGATAGACGAAGCCCCAGAAATTACTCTCCCGCAATCCGAGTTCGAGTGGGCAACTGATATATATTGGACAAAAGAAAGGCCGTTGGAGCTCTACGGCTACCGTTTGCTTTTGGCGGTTGGCTGTGGGGACCGACCCGGTCTGCTTTGTTGGGACTGTAGTTGTCTAAAATTATGGGTCAAAAGCATCTACTAGAACCCAAGCCTAGCCTCCTAAATTTAGGATGGATTACCAAATATTTTTTGAAAAAATTAGACGAAATTTGATGTAAAATTAAAAATATATTTAGACATGAATTTGGGGCAAGTTTTTACATGTTAAAAAGTTATTTTTTTTAAGCTAAAAAGTCTCAAATGATCATGATTTAGCCCAAAGAGAGGTCTTAAGCTATATTGAAGTTTGATTTTTAAAATCTCCCAAAAACTAGATTAATTCTATATACAAACATATATTTAAAACTTTTTTTTGAAAAACAAACTTCCAAAACTTATGGTCAAATACCTACTTAATTTTTTCTAGATTTTATATTGTGTAAAAACATCAGAAAATATTCCACTTTTAACACTGATGATTAAACATTAGTCATTATTTCAAAAAAAAATTATTCTTTGATACGAAAAAAATATTTAGATAGAAAATCATCCAAACCGGCCAGCATTATAGTAAAAAATATAAAGTTTGGATGAAAGTTTTGGTTGTCCTCAAGATTGTGAAAATTTTAGCAGTCCTCCTTTTAAGATTGGTTTGATGAAATTGGAATAGGAGTCGTTTAAGGATTATTTTATTGAGGAAAAAGAAGATGGTATTTTTTAATCTGGGATGTGATGCGTTTAAGTATTAGAAGTGTTAACAAGGTGAAAATACTTGATTGTTGGAGCTATATTTCTGATTAGGGGGAGTTCTTAGATGCAGATGAACTTGTAGATTTACTCCAACACATAAGACAACACCAACTAATTTGTTTTGGAGTTAAAGTAAGAAAGCAGCCCAATCACACGCAGGCCCGATCTGGAGCCACTGACCACATGACCTCTAATAAGGACCTTCTCTTTGATATCAAATCTCTATTTATACCTTACCTAGTCACTTTACCTAATGAGTACAAAGTCAAAGTCACTTGCACTGGTTCCCTTCATTTTCTTTCTTTTACACTTCATAATGTTCTTTATGTCCCTATCTTTCATTATAATCTCATCTCTGTGTCTAAGCTTGTCTCTCAGTTATATTGCATTGTTCTATCTGCTAAGTTTACCTGTTTGATACAGGCCCCTTTCACTGAAGAGGCCACTGGTCATTGGTAAACTGGAGCATGGACTCTACATGCTTGTACACTCCTTTGCTTCTTCACAGTCTAATGTTCTTACTTCTGCATCCAGTTCTGCTTGTTCTTCTTCTTTACCTTCTGATTCTATTCATTGTAACTACCATGCTCCATTAGCTTCTGATTCAGTTACTGCTTCTAATTGTACATATCATTCTGGTTTGAATAAAATGGAGTTTTTATGGCATAATAGATTGGTGCACATGCCTTTTGCTAGAATGAGGGAAATCTCTTATTTGCCTTGTAAATTTTCTACAAAACAGCCTTTTACTTGTACTATTTGTCCCTTAGCTAGACAATCTAGGTTACCATTCCCTGATAGCTCCATTAAGACTACACTTCCTTTTCATCTAGTTCATGTGGATACTTGGGGTCCCTATGATTGCCCTACTTACAATGGTTAATACTTCTTGACTATAGTGGATGACTTTACTAGATCTACTTGGACTCATCTCATGGGGTCCAAGAGCAATGCCTTTTCTTTAATCAAAGCTTTTGTTGCCATGGTAAAAACACAATTCAACACCAATATCATAATTATTAGAAGTGACAATACTTTTGAACTTGGCTCTAGTAATTCTGCCAGGGAATTCTTTGTTGAAACTGAGATTATTCATCAAACATATTGTCCTCACACTCCACAACAAAATGGTGTAATAGAGAGAAAACATAGGTATTTACTAGAGACCTCTAGAGCTCTTCTTTTTCAGTCCAAACTACCTCTCATGTTTTGGGAGGGATTGTGTACTTACTGCTACATATCTAATTAATAGATTTCCTTCCAAACTTCTTCAGAATAAATCACCTTTTGAATTACTATTTGGGAAACCTCCTTCTTATTCTCAATTCAAAACATTTGGATGCTTATGTTTCTCAATAGTTCCTAAGTGCTATAGGAATAAATTTCATCCTAGAGCTGAACCTTGTGTTTTTTTTGGGATATCACCTCACTAAAAAGGGGTATAAGCTTTACAACCTCACTACTGAAGATTTTTAGTGGATTGCTTTAGTTTTTCGATTAGGGTTTACCGTTGGTTCCTTTATCAGTGCAAATTTGGGGCTTTTCAATAAATTTCAAGGCCTTCATCATTTTTAGGTCGCAAAGACGATTGGTATACTCGTTCCTTGTTATATCTACTGATTGCTCCGTTGTGTTCATCTTAGTGTTGGTATTTTGCTCTTTATTTCTAAATAAGTATATTATTTTGCTCTTTGTTTGATTGTGCTTCATAATATGGTGAACCCTAATGCCGAGTCTTCATCTGTTTCTTCAAATTTCAGACATGATCCCTCGAGCCCTCTTTTTCTCCTTTCATCTGATGTACCTGGTGTCTCACTTGCCACTGTACCATTCTATGGTACTGGTTGGGGGATGGAGACGTAGTATAATTATCTCCTTGTCCGCTATAAATAAGATAGGCTTCATCGATGGTTCATGTACCAAGCCATATGAGAACTCTCCCTTGTTTAAACAGTGGGATCGTTGTAATAACATGGCCATTTGTTGGTTGACCAATTCCTTATCACATGATATAGCTGAGAGTGTCCAGTATTCTGATACTGCAGAAAGTATTTGGATTCAACTTAATCAAAGGTATGGAACAGTAAATGGCACGAAGGTTTTTGAAATTAAGAAGGATTGGCTTCAACTAATCAGGGGTCAATGGACATAGCATCCTACTTTAATAAGCTGAAAATATTATGGGATGAACTTAGGTTCATGCGTGCTTTTCGTGGGAGTTCATGTACATGTTCTGCCAAGTCTGAACTTCAGAGAGATGATGAGGATAACGAATTACACCAGTTTCTTATGGATCTCAATAAGACCTATGTTGGAGTCAGGAGAAATCTCCTTATGATGCAGCCTCCTCCATCTCTTGGTACTGCTTATAGTATTCTTCTTCAAGATGAGAGACAAAGAAAAGTGTCCTCTCCATCCCAATTTAGTGTTGATTCTTCTTCATTCAATGTTCACCTCACCAAAAACGTTTCGATCTCTTCCTCTCCTATCCTTCAGTCATCTCCTACGCTTATTGACCATTCATATCCTCTCTATGTGCATCCATCAGATAATCCTGGTGATTTGTTAGTGTCAGTCCCCTTTTTAGGGACTGGATACACTTCATGGAGAAAAACATGTTCTAATTGCCCTGTCTGCTAAGAATAAATCTGGGTTGATTAACAGTAGAATTCCACAACCCCCACCTAGTTCTCCTCTTTATGATTACTGGGTTAGATGTATTGACATAGTCTTTGATTGGCTAAGCAATTCCCTATCCAAAGACATTGCAGACAACGTAAATTTACACTATGATACTTCTAGGGACCTATGGAGGGATATAGAAGAAATGTATGGACAATCTAGTGCTAGTAGGTATTATCAAATACAAAGAAAAATTACAAGGGTATCTTAGTGTTCTTATGATATTGCTAGCTACTACACTAGGCTTAGGAAACTCTGGGATGAGTTATAAGCTGTTGCATTTGGTCCAACATGCACTTGTGGGGTTGAGCCATAATGCAGTGATGGTCAGAAGCTTATTCATTTCCTCACAGGGTTGAATGACACCTACTCAAATGCTAGGAGTAATATCCTTATGATGTATCCTATCCCAACCCTGGGTAAATCATACTCTATTCTCCTTCATGATAAGAGTCAAAGGGAAATTCAGCCATCTGGTGGTTCATTCCTCTCAAAGTCAGCTTCTTTTTCTGTGAAATCTACACCTGCCTCTGCTCAGTTCACTAATGGTCCTAAATCCTTCTCTCAGAAAGTCAATTTTGACATCAAAAGGACAGGTCTTGTGTGCAAATACTGTAAAAGTCCTGGCCATTCTGTTGACAAATGTTACAAACTTCATGGGTTCCTAAGTGACTTCAAATTCACAAAGGGTAGGAAGTCAGTTGCTTGTGCTCAAGTTGATACTTCTACATCATAGGATCAACAGTTTTCTGAGAATATCACCAACAATCCTATCCATGGGTTCAGCAAGGAACAGTACCAACATCTCATGAGCTTATTTCAACAGTCTCACATCTCCCTTTCTCAAGATTCAACTGACAACACCACTGCAATAGCTACTTGTGCAGGTGTGATCTGTAGTCTTGTTATTTACTCTCTTGCTTTGTGTTGTGCATCACAATTAAAAGTCAACACCTGGATTCTAGATTCAGGTGCAACCAACCACATGACACATAATAAACACTTATTACACAACATCCAGTTTTTGCCTTTCCCTTATCTTGTTACACTTCCAAATGGTTATAAGGTCAAAGTTTATTGCACTGGTTCTTTACAACTATGTGATGATTTGATTTTATCAAAAGTCCTCTTAGTCCCTTTTTTTTAATTCAATTTAATCTTTGTGCCTCAACTAGTTGATCAACTTAGTTGCACAACTTTCTTCACCAAAATTTTATGTCATTTACAAGGCCCTTCTCTGCGGAGGCCATTGAAAATTGGTAGAGCATCAAATGGACTCTATGTAATTGATTCTGCAGTTACTCTACCAACACCTACATCATCTGTACATAACACCACAAATAAAAGATCAGTCAGTTTACCACAGTCTACTCCTCTTGTAAATAACATTTCAAATAAGGCATCAGTTTCTTTGTGTGATTACAGTGCTTGCATTTCTACTTGTAATCTTGATTGCTAAATAAAACTGATCTTTTCTGGCATCAAAGACTAGGACATATGCCTTTTCATAGAATGCAATCTATTGAATTCTTATCTGATAAGTTGTCTTCTAAACAATCTTTTATTTGTCATGTGTGCCCTTTATCCAGACAACAAAGACTGTCTTTTCTGGATAGTTCTATCAAATTCACTAAACCTTTTCAATTAGTACACACTGACTTATGGGGTCCTTATCATACTAGAACATATAATGGTTTTAGATATTTTTTTAACTATTGTAGATGACTTTTCAAGGGTGACTTGGACACACTTGCTTTCTTGTAAAAGTAATGCTTTTGATATCATTAAGGCTTTTGTTCTGATGGTAAAAATTCATTTTAACCTTCATGTACAAACTATTAGATCAGACAACACCTTTGAGCTTGGTTCTAGCACTAAGGCTTTATCTTTCTTTGCTGAATATGGGATTCTCCACCAAACTACCATTCCTCATACTCCTCAACAAATCGGTGTAGTTGATAGAAAGAATAAATATCTTCTGGAAACTCCTAGAGCATTACTATTTCAATCCAAGCTTCCAATTAAGTATTGGGGTGACTGTGTACTCACAACTACCTATCTCATTAATAGGTTTCCTTCTGCTGTCCTCCAACATCTCTCTCCTTACCAGAAACTACATGGACATCCTCCTACTTATGCTCATTTAAGAACCTTTGGTTGTTTATGTTTTGCAACTATACCTAAGGTCAAGAGAGATAAGTTTCAGCCAAGGGCATGTCCTGCTCTTTTTCTGGGGTACCCTTTAGGAAAGAAAGCTACAATCTATTTAGTCTAGCTAATCATTCCATTTTCTACTCTAGGGATGTGGTTTTTCATGAACACCGACTAGAACCTAGCTAGTGTAAGTGTACAGACATTAAATTCTTTAACTAACTGAAAAATGAAATAATATCTCTCTTCCTTATCCTTCTACTGTTTTCCCTATTCCTTCATCCTCTTACCTTTCTGATCCTTCCACTCATTCCTTTCCTGATACTTACACTCCTTATTTTCCTGCTCCTTCCTCTCATTCTTCTTCATTTCACTTTCATTCTTCTCTTGGCCCTGTCTCTTATCCTAGCTCCTCTGCTCCTTCTCCTGCTGCTTCCTCCTCTATCCTTAGGAGGTCTAACAGGACCCATACTCTCCCTACTCATCTCCAACAGTTTGCTTGTGATCTCCCTCATTCCTTATGTGGTTCCAGTTCTACTTCCGCATGCCTTCATAGCTTAGCTGACACTGCTGAATTTGAGCCTCATTCCTATCAGCAAGCTGCTTCTATTCCTGCATGGCAAGAGGCTATAAGGAAGGAATTTAAAGCTCTCGAGGCTAATCACACTTGATCTATAGTTAAATTGCCTATTGGGAAGAAACCAATTGGGTGTAAATGGGTCTATAAAATCAAATACAAGGTTGATGGGACTGTGTAGAGATACAAGGCTAGGCTAGTTGTTAGGGGTGACACTCAAATTGAAGGTGTGGATTTTAATGAGACATTCTCTCCTGTTGTGAAGTTCTCTACTGTTAAATGTCTAATTATTGTGGCTGTCAAAAGAAGCTGGCCTCTCTTTCAAAGATGTCAATAATGCTTTTTGCATGGTGACTTAGATGAAGAGGTTTATATGAAGCTTCTCCTGGATTGTGTGCCACTTCATCTTCGGAATCCTCCTCTCCTTTGATCTGCCATCTCCAAAAGTCCTTGTATGGGTTGAGACAGGCATCCGGGCAATGGTATGCCAAGCTATCTCATGCTTTATGCTCCAGAGGCTATACTCACTCCCTGAATGATTACTCTTCGTTCTCTAAACATTCTGGTTCTTCTATTGTTCTGTTGGCTGTGTATGTATATGACATCATATTGATTGGTAATGATTTAGAGGAGCTTTTTGCCTTGAAGACTTTTCTGGACACTCAATTTAAAATCAAAGATTTAGGGACTCTCAATTACTTCCTAGGTATTGAAGTTGCCTATGTTCCTTCTGGGTTGCTATTGCACCAGAAGAAATTTATCAGAGATCTTCTCAAGGATTACCATTGTGAAGATGTCAGTTCTGTCACTTGTTACCTTGATTTGAATCACAAGTTGAAGGCTGATATGGGTGAACTTCTGCCATCTCCTGAGCAGTGTAGAAGTCTGTTGGATAAACTTAACTTCCTTACCCATACCAGGCCTGATTTATCATTTGCAGTGCATCATCTAAGACAGTTCTTTGAGAGCCCATCCGTTTCCCATATGCACGTTGCTTTACATATTCTTAGGTACCTTAAGGGGTCCTCTGATGTTGGAGTGTCCATCAGTAGCTCTCCCGATCTCTCCTTATTTGCATATTGTGACAGTGACTGGGCTGCATGCCCAGACACCAGGAGGCCAGTCACTGGTTTCTGCATTTTATTAGATGATTCTCTTGTTGGCTGGAAGGCAAAGAAACAACTTGTTGTGTCTCTTTCTTTAGCTGTGGTTGAATACAGAGCCATCAGTAAAGTTGTAGTTGAGTTAGTTTGGGTTGTGCGACTACTGTCTAATTTCGGTATCTCAATTCCTGTTGTTGTTCCTGTTTTTTGTGATAACCAAGCAGCAATACATATTGCTAAATATCCTATTGTTCATGAGCGGACCAAGCACATTGAGGTCGACTGCTATTTCATTAAAACCAAGCTTGGGGAATGTTTGATTGCTTTGCATCATGTTCCCACTTCCTCTCAGCTGGCTGATGTCTTTACCAAGCCTCTTACAGGTCTGGTCCATCATTCTCTCTTGCTCAAGTTGGGTGTGCAGTCACCCTCCAACTTGCGGGGGAGGGGGGGAGGTGTTGGAGTTGAAGTAAGAAAGCAGCCCAATCACACGCAGGCCTAATCACATGCAGGCCCAATATGAAGCTTATACCACATGACTTATTGGGCCACATTATATTTATTTGTATAACATGCTATTAGGCCCAATTCTGGGAAGCAAGCCCATTTGTTGTATATAGCTTTAGCTAGTGTAAGTGTACAAATATTCAGTTCTTTAACTAACTGAAAAATGAAATAATATCTCTTTTCTCTCTCTTCATTTTCTCGTATGGTGAATTACTTGTTTCAATCTCCATAATTTGTCACTAGAAGCAATGCTTTGGGCAATTCTTGCAAATTTTATTGGACAAGAACTTATAAAGATAATAGATAAAAATAGAAAAAGGGTTGAAACTCCAACATAGTTTGTTTGAGTTTCACCGAGAAAAGTTCTGAACTCTGGTATCCATTGCTGGGGTTTCAAATGTAAGAAACCTTTGAACTGTATCTAAACCCAAAGCATGTATTGTCTGCTTTAGGCCTAGGCCTATACAGATTTATCTTTTGTGGGATACGCCACCTTGATCCACAAAATCACGCGAACTTATGTCATGACTCATAAAGCTCATCATTTTCCTCTCCCACTCCGATGCGGGATTTACCTAAGGTGACATGTGCACCCACCTGTCAGTCTTGCTTCACCCGTTCTCATCGATCCGCCCTCCGTCATAGACATCATATTCATCTCCCCTACGGAGTTAGCGTCCTCGCCGAGGTTTATCCCACCATCGTACTGAGGGAGATTTGACTTTGATATCAAATTTATCACGACCCAAGTCCATTGCACATATTGTCCCCTTTGGCCTTAGGCCCGTACGTATTTGTCTTTTTTTGGGCTACGCCATCTTGAGCCCCAAAAGTGCACGTACCATATGAACTTGTGCCATGGCTTATAAAACTCATCATTTTTCTCTCTTATTTCGGTGTGGGATTCTCCTAATGTGACATGTGCACCATTTCTTCAAAAGCTTGCCAGCCTAGAAGCCTGCCAATCCTTCTTGACCCGTCCTCATTGGCCCGCCCTCCGTAAAGGGCATCACATGTGTTGAAATTTCAATTGTAAAAGTTTCGAACTCCAGCATACTATACTGGAGTTCTTCTATGCTTTAAGTAGGGTAATGTTTGTTCAGATTTTATTTTTGCATTAAAAATGACTACTTTTAATTACAATTTTAATCTAAATAAATATTAATAAGCGGTCCAAAAAATGATCACCCCACTGTATTATTACAAAAATATCTGAATGATCATTTTTAGGTTATTACTATTTAAATTTTGCGTCGGTTCATCCGGCTAAATTATTTGCAAAAAGGATGAGGCTTTTACCTTGTAAGATCATGAGGTATTATCACTTTTACCTCGTGTCAGAAACTATTTATATCTGATTGTCGAAAAAATATATAGAAGTTGTATAATTTTGTATATAACATATTGAATATATATATATATATACAAAAAATATACAAAGTTTATATATTTTTTTGGCTATTATTTTTACAACGGCTATACAGTGTCATTTTTCCCAAGGTCATTGAGAAAGAAAAATATTATAAGCCCATCTTTTCAAAATTTACTGTAATAGCCATTTAATCTTGAAAGGTAGATTTTGATAGTTATTCTCACCCCACTTTCTCTCTCTTTCTCTTCCTTTCTTCAAGACAAATCCCGATTCAAGTTTTCATTACTCTTTAGAATTGAGATTAGCCTCACCCCTACTACACATGCGCTCTACCCTTACCTCCTAAAGAATTAAATTTTCAAATTTTGCACCACTGCTCCCAACTACTATTCCAGAACCATCAAAGTCAGACCACCCCCAACGCACGTAAGTTTTTGTTCTAGATTTTGATAGAAGAAAGAGAGAGTTTTAACGATATAAATCTCTCAAATCTCCTTTGAAATCTTAACATATCTGAAATATCAAGTGAAATCTCAGACGGATAAGGAATACCATATAAAATGCCATGCCTCAATAGAAGGGAGATCTCGTGAATATTCGGACTGCTAGTGGTATAACACACGATTATGCCGAGGTCATACGACCCGATCCAGAGTGGTGTGTACACTGCTGAGGGTCAACCGGTTCGAACCAGAGATGCATCTCAATATACTGCCGAGGCGTTCGGTCCGATCCATATGAAAGGAAGAAACTTATTGAATTACGAGTCACGTGCTTACAACACAGGTGCAGGAGCATAAAGTAAACATGACTTTTACTGTTTATCAAATATCTCGCAAAACAACTCAAGGTGATAAAGCTCAGCCTAATATATTCCCAAATCAATTTCAATTATAAATTCACTTAATTAAGCTAGCAAAATGAGTTCAAATAATTCAAATATTACATGATAAAGTCCTAAGTCTACCCGGACATAAACATGCTTTTAGCTACATACGGACTCTCGTCACCTCGTGCGTACGTAGCACCCACAACTAGTAGCATATCACATAACAATTTTAATACCTACAGGGCAGATTCCTCCTCACAAAGTTAGACATGAGACTTACCTCTCAACGAAGTTCCATAACCGGCTCTAACGCCTCAAACTAATACTCATCGATCCGAAACTAGTCAAACAACGTGCAAACCAATAAAAATATACTCCCATAATCATAATTAATCAATTTATAGTAATTTTCAGCTCTGCTCAAAAAGTCAACCAAGTCAGCCCTCGGGCCCACGTGTCCGGATTCCAAAAATTTTTAAAGATAAACATTACTCATAATACCACGAACTCAAATATATAATTTATTCCTAATTTCATGTCCAATTTCGTGGACAAAATCTAAAAATATAATTTTTAGGTTTTCTTCCAACAATTCCATAATTTCTATTAAATTTCCATGTTAAAATATATATATAACCTAGGTATTTAACTCGAAACAAGTAGGAATAACTTACCTTATGATATATGGCGAAAACGATCTTCAAGAATCACGCCAAATCGCCCCATATAAGCTCCAAGAACTTAAAAGTGATGAAATGAGCTCAAAATCCCGAAATTTGATGTTTAATACACCTGTCAGCCCTTTCTCTTCGCGATCGCGGTCATTATCCATGCGATTGCGATTAACAAAAGTTCCAGCATCGTTTCCTTTATCGCGATCGCGATGTATAAATTTTGTTTCCTCTTCACAGACACCCTTTGGTATAATGGCCATAACGTTTTGTAAAAAATTTCAAATGGCAATTGGTTTAATATTCTGAAAACTAGATCCAAAGAGCTACAACTTGTATTTTTGGATTATCCCAAAATTCCTTATAAATTACAAGATATAATCTCCCGAAATCAAACTACTGACAACAGAAATTCCTTTTTTGCGATCGCGAATTTCCTTCCGCGATCGCTATTCACAAGGCCTGGAACAACACTTTGCTCTTTGCGAGCACGGCCCTTTCTTCGCGATCGCGAAGAAGGATGCACCAGATCTCAGAAACAGCAGCTCAAACATGGCGAAATGACCCGTAGCCCATACGAAACACAACCGAGGCTCCCAGGACCTCGTCCAATCATACCACCCATTCCCAAATATATGATGCAAACTTGCTCGAAGTCTCAAATCACGCAAAACAACATCCAAACAACGAATCGACGATCAAAACCCTTATTTCAACTTTCAAACTTCGTCGAACACGTCCGAATTACACTTAAACATTCCGGAATGACGCTAAACTTTACGTGCAAGTCACAAATTACGATACGAACCTATTCCAAGGCTCGGAATCCCAAACGGACATCAATAAAATCAAAGTTCACTTCAAATCTATCTTAGGAAATTCTAAAACTCTCAAAATGCAAACTTTCCACAATAAGCGCCGAAATACTTCCGGACCACCCGATACTCAACCCGAACATACGTACAAATCCGAAATCATCATACGAATTTATTGGAACCTTCAAATCCTAATTCCGAGGTCGTTTACTCAAAAGTCAAACATTGGTTAACTCTTCCAACTTAAAACTTATGAATTGAGAATTTTTCATCTGAATCAACTTCGAACTTCCCGAAATTCGATTTCGATTACGCGTATAAGTCATAAAACATGAAGTGAAGCTACTCAAGGCCTCAAACTGCCGAACGACGCGCTAAAGTTCAAAACAATCGGTCGGTTTGTTACACAAAGTGGCTTTCCAAATAGGCCCTAAATGGCTATATTAATATTTACAAGTAATTGTTTCGTTTAACACTTAGATATAGTTATGAATTTTTAACGTTCAATAATTTTATCAAGACGATTAATTTTATTAAGTTTTACTATATATACTAGTAAATTTACCCGCGCTTCGCGCGATCATAAAAAATAAATAAAATATGACTAAATTACTAATGTCATATAAAAGAAAATTAATCTCTACTAATCAGATATTTCTTCATGATTTTACCATGAATTATTACATTGATTACAACGGATGAAATGAAAAGTAAAGTAGGCGTTTGGACATTATTTTGTTAAAGTTTGAAATAATAAAAGTATCTGATCTCCAAATACTATTTCAAATATATAAAATAATATCTATAGCCAATCCAACAAAGAAAAAAGTTGCAATGCTCCTTATGTTTTCTCGGTATTGTTTATAGAAGGACTATTTCTCATCGATTAATGCAAATAGTCTTACAAACACATGATAATGTCATCTAAGGCATAGTCCTGACACGGATGAAATGGCACATTTTTCTTATATTCTGGAGTTGGCCCAATCATGACTGAGCTTCTCTCCTATTTTCAAAAACGCCCCCGATAGGAACATCCTGATGATAGAGGACAATTTTCATTTTTAGGAGAGCGGTGAGTCCATATTCTTTCCCTGTGAGTTTCCGAAGTCAAAAAAATAAAAGACAATGGTAAATCGATAGTGAATTAAAGATTATACACTACAAGAAAGAAACTATGAAAGATAATTTATCATTATCATGCTATTTTTAAAAGTATGTTGGGTTTTTTTTTTTTTTTTTTTTTTGAATGGAGTTTTCCACTCGGAAAATATATAATGCATATCGCATAATGAAGGAAAGTTAAAGATTGAAAGTGTTGCTAAACCAATTTTTCTCGGCAAAGGTTAGAGCATGTAAACACTACAGGTAGGATTTAAAAATTAATCTTCTATTTTGGAAACCTAAAAATTGAAAATAACACTTCCCTAAATTGTTAATACACGTCATGATTACTGTCGCGCCCCATTTTCTCGCGAAAGTAGGTTTCGATGTGTAACAACTCTTTTAAATGAGTATTGAGAGGAAAGAGTCGCCACCTAATAATTTTAAGGTGCGTTAGGATACCTATTTGCAAATAACTCTGTTTTAACTAGTCTGTGTTACCAAAGATCGGATAAGGGCTCAAATTACCTCAAAGAGAAGGCGTTAGGCACTCTTTGAGGTCCACAACTGTGGGTCTCGGCCGACATTAATGCTATGCGGGACTATTGAGTTATAATTATCCTATGTGATCATGTAAATTAAAGGAAGATAGGGAATTCAAATATTCGACTACGATATAAGACAAGTGTAAAGAAGATTGCACGTAGGAAGGAATTAGACTATACATTAATAGATGATTAGTACAAGCCTTTGGAGATTACAAGGGTACAACCTAATTTGTTCTAAGTCTGAAGAAGCCAAGGTCCAAGTAATAGACATATGGGGAGAGGGGTCCTAAGTTTTTTAGCCTAAAGGATCACCCTGTGCAACATAAATAATACTTCGCAACTCCCTTAAGGTAGGGTTTGCTCATATTATTCAGCGGGCACAGGCTATTATCTCCTGCTACCGAATTACAATGTTAAAGTTGTTTACCTAAAGCTCTCTAGTTCAATTCTAAACCGTGTCCTATGCGTGCATCACCCGTCCCATGCCTATGGTCCAGGAGGCTTTGGACCTACTATTTGGGTGGTTCTAGACTTTACTTAGGAAGCTCAAAATGATAAAACTAGGCACACATTCAAAACAAATAAGACTGCACATAATATCAATGAATGGCCCAAGTTAGCCTCCACACTTAGAAACAAAAGCACTCAATCAGTCACAGATTTCAAATTAGGCAGAGAAGGGTCGTAGACAATACTGATATTCAGATTATTGGAGTTGTAGATTATGACTATTATTAGAAGCCTATAGACGTGATCTCTAAGTGATTCGCGCTTGGGTACTGAACCCGTTGGAAAACTCAGAATTATTCATCTTTAGTCCTATAGGCATGCTTTCTAAGCGAGTAGCGATATATATATAGGCATGTTCTCTAAACAGTTGGAATTGGAACACAAATTTGTCCTATAGGCATATTTTCTAGGCGGGCAGTGTGATAAGAATAACAAAACAACCATGTAGTTAATCAATTAAAGCCCTATAGACATAGTATCTAGATGAGTATCGATGAAGGCATATCTTAATTACTTAACACGATCCTATATGCATAGTATCTAATAATCATGGCAATATCATAAGTTGAGTATATAATGAATGTTTTTTGAATCCTATAGGCATGCTATCTAATATCGTGCATAAATGAAGCGAGTGAAATACTTAAATTCCTATAGGCATGCGTTCTAACAGTGTACAAGAATAGGACATGTAAGTAAGTGAAGTGCTTAGGTTCCTATAGGCATGCTTTCTATTAGTGTATAAAAATAGAACATGTCAAACAAAGGAGCAAACAAAGCATGTAGACCCTATAGTCATGTTCTCTATCCATTCATGCGAGAATTAAAGCACCCCAACCCCTTTTCACTAATTTCCCTGTCATTCAGTTTTATAAGTTATTACATACCATATTGATTAATTACAGGCCCAATTACAAATATAGAATAACCCAGTAACATATCTTGGTCTTCAAATAGGCTTAGAACCTCACGCGGACATCAAGCCCAAACTCCAGGTGCGACAATGTGCTTCAGACCCGCCAATACCAAAAGTAGGCTCAACAGATCATGCCTAAATAATTGGGGTAGTTATCTTGTTTAACCGTTCTCATTGACAAGAAGTAAACACACACCAGAGGGTTACAACTTCATGAAATTAGCTCGAGGTAACAATAGACCCTTTAGAATAATCAAGACTTGATCACAAGAAATATGACATCAAAAGTTCAAGGCTGACATTCTCTAGAACTGATCCGAAACTAAGTAGAAGTTCATGTATGGGAGCCCTATCATTAAACATTTAGGTTGAAATATAGTCAAAGACTATTTTGATTAAAGTTATTTGCAGGAGAGGTACTTAACATGAAAACCTAAAATAAAGTTTGGCTAGGAACTAACTCAGAGTAGATAAGTAGTAGAAATTTATACAAGAAAATCTCAACATGAAGATCTACAGGAAAACATGGTCAGACTGATCCCACACTTGAAAAGAACCCTTATAGGAAAGACTAGTAAGAAACTCAGGACAAACAAATCATGATCCAATTATAGTAACAAGTAACAATTCCCACAAGTAAGGTTTCTATATGAAAATCTAAAACATATGTAATTGAGGACTAATTCAGAAGAACTGACATGTAGCAATGCATACACGAAAGGACTTAGCATGAAACTCTTAAAGTAAAACATATTCGAATAAATTTTAGGCAGATATCAATCTCCATAAAATGGTCCCAGATATCCAAAGCAGGGAATGAATATGAACTCATAACAGGCAGAAAAATACAAAATTCAAAGCTAACACAAGCATAACAAATTAGGTAAAACCTAAGAAGGCTAGCAACTATTTGAGTCAAATACACAGAGTGAGAGTACACTACACATGTTGGAGCCTATCAAGTTTGATACTAGAGAACATGGAACTGCAGAACATTATTAAGACAATAGAATTACAGTAAAGCATACAACAATACAATACTGGGAGTTCACAAATAGCAAAGACACTTAGGCCACGGTAACTATCCAGAATATGAGCCAAACAAACCTCCCAAATATCGGCTTCCTTAAATAAACCAGTACCAAACTAAATATGTCAAGGAAACGGAAAAGAACTGATGTGAGCACAGAAAAAGGAAAGGAAATATGGAATATTTCCATATTTTCTTGGATATAGTCTAGGATTTGGGGAAGACGGCTAAGGTTTGGTGTGAAAGGAGAGGACAGAGAGAATACAGAGGTGGTCGGGGGGTGCAAATGTGTTAAGGTTTAGGTGTGTTGAATAATTAAAAGTTGAGGGGTAATTGTGGGTTGTTGATCTTGAGAGATCAACGATCAAGATTTAAAAGGGAGGTGAGGCGGGTCATTAAAACGAGTCGCGACCGGCTATAATAAAGGGATCATTTGGTTTGGGCCTCAGACGGGTTCAAACGGGCTGGGCTCAGAAATTTGAACCTCTTTTGTTCCAATTCAGGCTGGAATAAAAATAATACAAGAATTAACAAAATAAATTATAAAAATATTTATAAAATAATATAAACAATGTTATTTTTGAAATTAAAACTTTAAAAATAAATGACTATAGTTGAAAAATATATAAAAGGTCATCTTTACCTAAAATTAACATAATAAAGGCAATTATTAAAAAATATCGGGTATTGTTGCAAAATATCGTAAATAGTAGAAAACGAATATAATTATGTAAAAGGTGGAATAAATTATCATAAAATGCATGTGGGTGCAAATAATAAATTTGGATGATTAAGTCACCCAAAAATAATTTAAAGAGATAATTAATAAATCTTTGAATAAATTAAATGCAAGAAAATCAATTTAATGCTTTTAAAATTATAGAAAAATATAGAAAATACTTATATGACCGTTGTAAATTAGGTAACGATGCAAATGATATTTTGAGTGTATAAGGAATACTTTATAAAATTTGAGGGCAAAATTGGGCATCAACAATTACTTATTTCCATTCCTTTTACTTTTCTCTTCACTTAATTAGATGTGTCAAAATTCATGAGTCCATAGCAATGTACATGTCATGACACATAAATAAGATTAGAAGGATATAAATAATACATATATCATGTATGATAATTATCGTAACAATGATCGTATTAAAAAGCCATGTTGCAGTTGTATGGGGAAAAATCAGTTGATAACAAATGGTCAAATGATAAGGTGACATATGAAATCGAAGACATACAAAAGATGAGTATGATACCGAATGCAAAGTGTGTAACCAGTATAAGATGGATTCCAAAGGAAGCATGGCCGATGGTAAGAGTTCAAAGGTTTGGCATCGGATAGCATTTAATGAGCAGCCGTTACAGAGAATATTTGCATTCAAAGCCTGCTTTTATGCACCCATAAATAACGCATTTATTCTCATTCAAGAAGATCTTGATTTGGGGATCTTGTCTCCCTCAATGGAGCTATAAATAGGAAGATTAATAATCATTGTAGAGACGATATATTCTTCATGCAAAAGCTATAACATATTGTTTCAGGCTAAATCTAGATAATTTTATCATTGTTCTATCAATGTTACTATTCTTGCTCTAGGAAAGATCGAGCTCAGAATCGGGCTTGCTATTTTCTTTCTACTCAATTATTAATCTTATTTTTGCTCTATTTCCTTACCATTTTTGGATCAAATCGATTCGTTTGTCTATAAAACACATTACAAATTCAACTAAATCGCGTTATGGGTAAATAGTTTGGTGCCCACCGTGGGGCACAAATAGTTGTGTCATTGCTTTGGTCCATGCGTTTATTACTAACAAGTTTTGGTTCTTTACTTAGTAAAAATCAGATATGGTAGATAATGATGTCAACAACATAGACAACATTGAAGCACGTGTTGACCGGGAAGAATTGTACCAGCGTGATGACTCAATTAGCGAGACTCGCAACGAAGGGGACGATACCATCTCGGTTCCTGAAGGTCAATATCCTCGGAATGTGCGAGACCCAACTCCTAATAATGCAGAGGAGGAGCATGTCGTAAAGATAGCCAAACTCATGGGGGAACAATAGAGAGTAATCATGGATCACCTCTCAAGGCAGGATCAGGTGATGACAGAATTAAAACAAGCATTGTCACGTACTTCCGATAATGCGAACGGAAGGGGCCCGATTCCTCCCAGTGTTCCCGCAAATCAAATGGCTCAGAGAATCAATAACAACACCCCAAGGGGTGAAGTTAGTTTTGACGAAGCTGGAGGGATCGGTAGAGGATCGGGGAATAACAATGGGAGTGATCTTTTCAAAGCCGAGCTTATGATATTCATTAGAGAAATGAACAAATGAATAGATCAGAATGCGAAGGATTTTCACACTCGGATGGACCAGATTTTGGGCGAGCCACCAATGTTAAAGGGTCCAGATTCAAAAGAGTACACGTAGTTGCCGAGAAAACCTATGCCATGTACCATATGAAGAGGAAGGCTTTGGAGAAAGCGAGAGTAGGCATTGTTGATATTGACGATTGCATTGCCAAAGCCCGAGAACTGGAGTTAACTACTTGTGAGAATCTTCCTACTCGGACCGCTGCAACTGACTCCTCGAATACTAGTTCTGAGTATTAGGCAACCAAAAGGGAGACCAAAGAAGAAGAAGAAGAAGAAGGCCCCAAGCCAGCTGGGGAACATCCTCCTTCCACCAGGGAGAATGAAGACTATTCTCTCCCTTCGGGTTCTGGCAGCAAAGAATAATGTATAATTTCCCTTTATCTTTTGTAACTATGCCAAGACTTTTTAATGAGTTTGTCACTTTAATCAATGAAAGAATATTTTGCTTAAGTGTTGTGCAAAAGTTTCCTTTTTACATTTAATTGATAAGCTTCGGGTATATTTTTTCTTCCAATAGATTTCGATTACGGGAGTAAATTCTTCCTAAATGTACCCTTTACTACGACGGTTTACCTTTCATTATGAGGGTTTCATAAAAGAGGGCCCTTATGTTTATGATGCTCTTGAAGAGGACGTCTCCTATTCATTTCGGCACAAGCATTTGAAGTTTTTGTTAACTTTTAAATGATAAAATTAACTCATCATTTAGAAAAGAAATAAGATAAAAATAAAAGGACTTTATTCCCTCTATCTTTAAAAGTACATAGGCATTCATTTGCTTAAGTAAATAAAGTTGCTAATACATGTGGCTAACTTGTACAACTTATTTCTACGGGGTTGATCATGCAGTCCCCGGTCCTGATAAGACATTGATTCCGATTCTTACAGTCCCCGATTTTCGTGGCACTCTTGGTGTCGTATCATGTATTATCCCCCTAGTGTTCGAATGTTAAGTATGAGGATTTGATTACAGGATTCGAATACGGGAAGTCTTGCATTCATATTGTTTCTTCATTGGTGGAGACAACTTGTGAACGGTTAAATAATTTTTTTGAATAATGGAAGGTGAGGCTTTCCACTAAACGAATGATTATTTAACCATACACAAGTTGTTTCCCATGCGAGCTCGTATTCGTTGACCCTATGATGTTTAGCTCGTATCATGTTTAAAGGTCTTGCCTTCGCCAATGATGTTTCCTTCGTATTATGATTTTCATTGTTGCCTCATTAAAAACCTTGCCAGAAAAACCCGATTAGGACAAAAACTGGTCGAAAGGAAAAAGAGTGCAACAAATACTTTCAGTAACGACAGGAATCATCAGCAATAATACCTTTTGAGGTGAATCACGTTCCAATTGCTGGGCAATTTGACTCAATCTTGATTTTCCTATTCATATGATCCTTTACCGGTGATAGCCAAAACCTAGTAAGGACCTTCCCACGTTGGTCCTAGCCTTCCGACATTGACTTCCCGAGTGCTCTAAGTAACCTTCCTCAAAACCAAATCTCCCACTTTGAAATAACGGAGATTCGCCATACGATTCTAATACCTTTCCATACTTTGCTTTTGAGCCACCATACTCACATATGCCAAGTCCCGGTGTTCTTCAAGCAAGTCTAGCTTCACCAGTAATGCTTCATTGTTGTTTCTTCATTTGCTCAGGAAAACCTCAAAGTCGGCTCCCCCACTTCTATCGGTATCAAGGCCTCTGAGCCGTATACGAGAGAGAAAGGTGTTTCTCATATGCTTGACTTTGTCATTGTCTGGTATGCCCATAACACTCCCATAGCTCATCTGGCCACTTGCCCTTAGTATCTGCTAACTTCTTTCTAAGGTTTTTAATAATTACCTTGTTGGTTGATTCCGCATGGCCGTTAGCACTTGGGTGGTATGATAAAGATGTAATTCTTTTGATTTTTGTCCCTTCCAACAACTTTGTGACTTTTGAGCCTACGAACTGTGGCCCCTTGTCACAAGCAAGCTATTTCAGAATTCCAAACCGGCACACTATGTAATCCCATATGAAGTCGACCACTTCGCGCTCTCCAATCTTTTGTTAAGGACCTGCTTTTACCCATTTAGTGAAGTAATTAGTTAAAACTAAAAGGAATCTTATCTTCCTGGGGCCTAGTGGAAAATGACCAACTATGTCCACCCCTCATTTCATGAATGGCCACAGGGACACCACTGAATACAAAGGTTCTGATGGCTGATGTACTAACTATGCATGACGTTAACATTTGTCGCACTTTTGTACGAACGTCCTTGCATCCTATTCCATCCGGGGCAAGTAATAACTTGCCGTATCAACTTTATAAATAACGAGTACGCACCAGGATGATTTTCACAGACTCCTTCATGGACTTATCTCATCACGTTGCCCCGCCTCTGAGGCCCCTAGACATCGAGACAGTTGCCCTTGGAATGATCTCATGTATAACTGCCCATCTACAAAGCAGTAGCAAGCTGCTTTGGCATTAATCCCGAATTGAAGTCGATCATAAAGTCGGCCAAAACTCGTGAGTTAATCGCAGTCCTCGGTTTATACTCAATGTCGAATTAACTAACTTCGACTGTCCATTTGGCCAAACGACCTGACAACTCAGGCTTGGGAAGGACATTCCTTAAGGGAAAGGTTGGCACAACGGCTATCGAGTGACACTGGAAATAAGACCTAAGCTTTCGAGATGCAACTACGAGAGCTAAGGATTGATTTTTGAGGTGCGGATAATGAGTCTCCGCTCCCGACAATATTTTACTAACGTAATAAACAGGAAATTGCATACCTTCTTCTCCTCGGACCAAAACGACACTTAACTCTACTTCCGAGACTACTAGATAGATTAATAATTGCTCACCTTCCCCCGGTTTTGAGAGTAATAGAGGGCTGGACAAGTACCTTTTTAGGTGTTTCGGCACCTGTTGGCATTTTAGAGTCTATATAAACTCGTTCATCTTTTTCAGAAGTGAAAAGAAGTGATGACAATTTTTCGAGGACCTTGATATGAATCTGCTGAGAGTCGCCACCCTGCCAGTCAGTCTCTGCCCTCCTTCACACTTGTCAATTGGTATGGGATGTCCTCGATAGCTTTGACTTTATCGAGATTTACCTCAATTCCACTTTGTGAGACCAGGAACCCCAAGAATTTACTGGAACCAAACCCAAATGCACATTTCTCCGAGTTGAGTTTCATGTTATGCTTCCGCAAGATGTCAAAAGTTTCCTGGAGATGTTTTAGATGATATCTTACATTTAAAGACTTAACTAACATGTCATCAATATACACTTCCATCGTTTTTCCTATCTGATACTCAAACATCTTATTAACGAGCCTCTGATAAGTGGCTCTAGCTTTCTTAAGCCCAAAAGGCATCATATTATAGCAATATGTGCCAACGTTTGTCATGAAAGAAGTTTTTTCTTCATCCTCCGGGTTCATCGTGATCTGATTGTACCCGGAATAAGCATCAAAGAAACTCATTAGCTCGTTCCCGGCCGTAGCATCGATCATTTGATCGATGTTAGACAACGGGAATAAGTCTTTAGGGCACGCCTTATTTATATCTTTATAGTCTATACACATTCTGAATTTGTTTCTTTTTGGTTACTATAACTACGTTGGCTAACCACTTCGGAAATTTTACCTCCTGGATCGAACCGATATTGATTAGTTGGGTTACCTCTTCTTTAACAAACTTGTTCCTGACCTCTGCTATCGAGCTTTTCTTTTGCCTAACCGATAAAAAGTTTTGATCAAAACTTAACTTTTGACCGCTACGTCTAATGGGAAACCTGTCCTATTTGAGTGCAACCACATAAGTTAGTCAATGTCAGCTTTAAGAAAATTTATAAATTCTAACCTGAGCTCGGGATCTAACCTCGTTCCCAAATGAAACTTCCTTTGCAAAAACTCCTCGAACAAAGCCACTTGCTCGAGTTCTTTCGTGATCGACTTGGTCTCATCCGTCTCCTATGGTACTCAAAAATATCTCGGAACCTAGTCGGATCCCGAAGACTCCTCGCCTTTGTCATCTTCAATCTGAAAAGGAGAAGCCATCGGTTCCTGTAATTTCTATTTGTTGGACTCTTTCTCCTTGTAGCTGGAAACAGTCACCGCATTCATATCCCTTATCGCCAGTTGGTTTCCTATTATTTGTCTCATCCCTTTCGACGTCAAAAATTTCAACAGCTGATGATATGTTGAGGGTACATCCTCCATCTCGTGTATCCACGGCCTCCCAAGGATCATATTATAGCCCATGTCGCCATATACCACTTCGAATATGGTGGTCTTTGTTACACCTTCGGCATGAGTGGGTAGCATAATCTCTCCTCGGGTTGTAATACTTGTCAAGTTGAAGTCGAGAAGCTTTGTCGCCGGAATGATGTTCCCGATTAATTTCTCTTGCTCCAGAACTCTCCACTATATAATGTTGGCCGAACTTTCTGGATCAACCAAAACACGCTTAATTTTAAAATCTAAAACATTGAGAGGGATTACCAAAGTGTCATAGTGTGGCAGAAGAAATCTGTTTGCGTCCTCCTCCATGAAGGTGATGTCATCCTCTGAGACTTCCCAGATTCTATTACCGTGAGCCATCGATATTTTTGTTCTCTTCGATGAATGTTACCCTATTGACCTCGCTCCCTCCGAAGATCATGTTAATTGTCATCTGAGGTGATCCTGCTTCTGTCATTAATGGCTCTGCATTGTCCGGGATTTGGCCATAATTGTGTTTAGTGCGATCACTTAAATATTCTCTGAGATGGCCATTGTTTAACAATTTTGCCACCTCTTCTCGAAGATGTCGGCAGTCCCAAGTTCTATGGATATGAGTCCCATGGTATTCACACCATAAACTAGGATCCCTTTGGCTAGAACCTGATTGGATTGGCTTCGGGAACTGTGCTTCTTTGATATTTCACATTGCCGACACCAATTCTACCAAGATAATGTTAAAGTTATAATTTGATAACCTCGGATAGGTGGAGTCTCGGGTCCCTAGAACTTATTTCTCCTGCAACACCCTGTTGTTTCGGCCGTGATCGGCTCTTTTGTCCGGAGCAAACCTATTCGATGACTGAAACCCTTTGCTGCTACGCCCATCGATCCTCTCGTATGGTAGAAAACAACCTCTAGAGGGCCTCCGATCTGTATCAAAGTCAATTTTAAACTTATCTTGATTTTTGTCTCGACCCCGTCCCTTGGTCGATACCAATGAGCCAAGCCAATCATCTTCTATCCTTATTTTTGACTCATAGCAGTTATGGACATCCGCCCATGTGGTTGGCTGAAACTCGAGTAGGCTCTGCTTCAGTTTTTGGGAGGCATCGGAATTCAGTGGGTTTAGATCCTTCATGAATGCCTCAGCTGCCCACTCATCTGGAATCGCCAGTAGCACCATCCTTTCTTTCTGGAACCGGATCAGAAATTCTCGCAGCAGCTCGGATATGCCCTGCAAAATTATGAATATGTCTTCCTTTCTATCCTGAATCTTTCTTGCTCTAGCATGGGCCTTAATGAACGAATATGCAAGCATTTCAAAAGAATCAATTGAATGCTCGGGTAAGAGGGAGTGCCATGTCAGGGGCCCCTTCGTGAGGATTTCACCAAACTTTTTCACTAGAACTGACTCGATCCCATGCTGAGCCAAATCGTTTCCTTTCACTGCCGTGGTGTAGGTTGTGATGTGCTCATGTGGATCTGAAGTCCCATCATATTTTGTTATGTCTGGCATCTTGAATCTCTTCGAAATTAATTTTGGTGTTGCAGCTGGCCTGGAGTTTTGCTTGGAGCTTATTAACTTTAACCTGGAGCTCTTATCTTCCAGCCTTCACTGTGCTGAGCGGGGAATCAAGCTCAACATTGGTAGTTGAGTGAAGATGATTTTGCTTTATGACCTTCTTAAGCCTCTCTTAAATTTTGTCCCTCTTCTCCTTGGCATCATTGGCCTCCTCGGTTTTAGAGCATAAGTTGGCCTCTAAATTATTAATTTGCTCCTCAAAGGCGGACTCGAGCTCGGCAGCGGCGATTACAACATCCTGAAACTCAACCCACTTAGCCTTGGCCTCTATAAGGTCTTTGTGCGGTTGAGAAGCTTCTTGGCTGTAGGTCATTTTATCTTGCTCGGTTTGCTGTAACCGAGCCTCATGTTCGTCCATCTGTGCAACGTTTTCTTCCAGCGCTAGGAGGCGCTCGACAAGGTAGTTCCTTTAAGCCAAAAGTCGACCCCGCTCGGAATAAAGTTCCTATTTATCTAGGATAAGCCTTTGTAGGCCATTAGAAGCAAGGAGGTTGGCATAAAAAAGGTTTGAATCAAGATAAGTATCATCAAGTACAAACGGAAAAATAGATGAGGTAATTAGTATGAGACCTGCGCTGAATAGTGCATGCTGTTGTTTATCAGGCACTCCCAAAAAAGGGAGCCCATCTTTATGCAATCCTTCTCTGAAGCCAGCGGCTTTTTATAATTAGCAAGCTCAACCGGCTTGGATAAAATATGACACTCTTCCGAAACCGAAAGAGTGGCGCTTATCCTTCCTTGGGGATCTTGGGAAGGTGTAGTATAAGTGTTCCCCAAAATCCCATGGTCAGGAGATCGGGGAGGAGAAACACCCCCTTCCTTTTCAGCTGATACCGGTGGAGGAGATACAGTTGGTGCTAGTGGCGAATAAGCACCTGGCATCGATGGGTAAGAAGTTGTTGGCATGGAAGGAGAAGAAGAAGCTGCGGTAGAAGGAATGATAGTTATTGTCTGCTAAGAAGTTGAGGGCAGAAGAAGCTCAGGGGACGAACTCCTTGGAACGGAGACAATAATAGGGGTCGAGAAGCGAGAATGCTTGAAATCATGAATCTTATTAGATAGAGAAATCATGAATCACGTCGTTGTTAGGCAAGCCAACGGTGAACTACCAGCTTAATTATTCATTTTATTATTTTTGAAATCATGAATCTTATTAGATAGAGCAATTAATGCATTAAAAATCGTAGATACATACATTTTGGATAAAATATGAAGTAAAAGTATGTCAATGTTAAGCAAAACCATAAACAAATTATAGAACATCCCAAAACCCGGTGTCACAAGTGCAAGAGCATCTGCTAAAGAGTGCAGTAACAATAATACATTTGTTTGAAAACTGAAATAGACAGGATAAAGTAAATAAATAAGATAGAGACTCTGAGGGCTGTGACACATAGCATGGAGTGAAACTTACCATACAGTCCCCTCAGCAGCTTCGCATACGTGCCAAGATGACCACCAAATGAACATGTCAGATCCTGCACATTTAGTTTAGAAGAGCAGCGTGAGTACGTAAATCAATGCGTACCCAGTAAGTATCTAGCCTAATCTCGGAGAAGTAGTGACGAGGGGTCGACATCGATACTTACTAATGGTCTAATAAATAAAAAGCAGGAATCATAAGCAGGCATGAAATACAACAGTATCTATAGAATAAAGATCAGTAGATAACGAAATCCATTAGCAAAATATCATCAGTTTACAAATCCCTAAGTGCCATATGCCATCTCAACAAATAAGAACTACCAACTAAATATCCGATCTCAGGTCATAAAGAGGATATCATAAAAATTCCAAGCTCAATTAAGAGGGGTAATCACGTGGGTATTCGTACTCCTAGAGATTTTACGCACGAATTACTCTGAGGTCGTTCGGCCAGATCCATAGCCGTATACATACACTGCTAAGGTCGTAGGGGACGAACCATGGATGCATCTCATATATACATATACTGCCGAGGCGTTCGGCCCGATCCCTAAGAAGAGAAGAAACTTATCGACTTATGACTCACGTATTTACTATACAAAGTCAGAGACGTAACATAAACATGATATTTACCTTCAATCGATTATCTTGCCAACTAACTCACGGAATTTAAATTTCGATCTAACCTGATCTCTATCAGCTTTCACTTATAGTCTTCAAGTAATTAAACTAGCAATTATATTCAAGTAATACAATTTAATGCATGGTAAAGTCTTAGATTTACCCATACACAAACATGAATCTAGCTACGTACAGAATCTCGTCACCTCGTGCGTACGTGGCCCCCACAACAAGTAGCACATATCAAATACATCACCTAGGGGATAGTTTCCCCCTCACAAGGTTATACAGGAGACTTACCATGCTCCAAAGTTCTATAACCAGCTCCAACGCCCCTCTAACACCTCAACCAATGCCCATCGATCCGAAACTAGTCAAACAACTTGCAAACCAATCAGAATATACTCCAGTGCTTATAATTTAACAATTTATAATAATCCCCAACTTTGCTCGAAAAGTCAAGAAAGTCATCCCTCGGGCTCACATGCCCGGATTCTGAAACTTTTCGAAAATTAACATTACCCATAATACCATGAACTCAAATATATAGTTTATTCCTAATTCCATGTCCAATTTCGTGGTCAAAATCCAAAACTACCAAATTCTTGGTTTTCTCCTAAAATCCCACAATTTCCATAAATTTTCATGTTTACATCCACATTTAATCCATGTATTTAACTCACAATGTGTAGAAATTACTTACCTCAATATTGATGATGAAAATGACTCATCCAAATCGCCCAAAAATCGCCCAAGCAAGAGAGAAATGAGTGCAGTGAGAAAAAATCCCGATTGAGTAACATATATTCGCCCAAGCGTTGCCTTTCACAATCACGATCTAAAGCCTTGTGATCGCGAAACAATACTACCTCTACCACCAAAAAATGCTCTACGCTATCGCGTCTGACGCATCACGATCGCGAAGCCCAACCAGCCCACCAATCGTGAACGCGGGACAACTTCGCATTCACGAAGACCAATTCCATCAGCCCCCGCTTCAACACTACGTGAACACGGACCTCCACTCGCGAATGCGATGATCCATCCCAGGAAACTTCGCGATCGCGTATCTTTGCCCTCGAACGCGAAGAACAAATGACCATCAGCTCCCACTTACCTTCTGTGATCGCGTTTCCCTCTTCGCAATCGCGAAGCATGCCAAGGACACCAGAAACCAACAGCTACAAATCACCCAAACTTGGTCTAAAACTACCTCGAAACACACTCAAGGCCCCCGAGACCCAGTCCAATCGCATCAATAAGTCCCAATACCTTATCCAAACTTTTTCAAAAGCTCGAAATACCATGAATTATACCAAAACCATGAATCGATGATCAAAGTCCTTCTTTCAATTTTCAAACTTCGACAAACACGTCTGAAGCACACTTAGACATTCCGAAATGATGCCAAACTTTACGTACAAGTCATAAATCACGATACGAACCTATTTCAAGGCTCAAAATCCCAAACGGACATCGATACCTCCAAAGTCCACTTCATATCAACCTTAGGAATTTCTAAAACCTTCAAAATGCTAACTTTCTACAATGAGCATCAAAATGTTCCCGGGACACCCGATACCCAACCCGAACATATGCCCAAGTCCAAAATCATCATACAAACCTATTAGAACATTCAAATCCCGATTTTGAGGTCTTTTACTCAAAAGTCAAACCTTGATCAACTCTTCCAACTTAAAGCTTCCTAATTGAGAATTTTCCTTCTGAATCAACTTCAAACTTCCCGAAAATCAATTATGCCCATACGTACAAGTCATAAAACATGAAGTTAAGCTACTCAAGGTCGCAAACCACCGAATGACGTGCTAGAGCTCAGAACGACCGGTCGGGTCGTTACATTCTCCCACTTAAACATATATTTGTCCTCAAACGTGCCAAGAACTGCTTCGAAATTGCCCAAACCACTATTTAACACCTCGTGCACCTACCGTGCCACCACAACCCATTAAGCACATTAGCTATAACCAGACTGAAGATCCATCCTTTTACCTTAGCCCACAAGCCTTAGAACCAAATTCCAACATCAGAAATTCTCCACAAGACCTGATTCTAACATATGAACATTGTATCAATCTCAACCCGTTGTACCAAATATGATCATGAACCCATGCTGAAACCACATAATGCACCGCATAATTCGTATGCCCATAATAACATCCTCAATCGTAAAATCTGCAAATCTACTAACCCGATGCCCGTAGCATACCTCATAACGTGCATAAGCCATGATCCAACCCTTGCGATACTGCAACAATGAAAGCGACTCGTAGAAGCTCATAACCACCTGCCAAATCAATAAATCATGGAGTCTCTCCGCTTAACAAGAACCATTACCGTATTCTAAACTGAATAGTGACATTTTCTCTTTAATATACCTTACATAAATCTGATCATACTGATTTCATATCCAATAACCTCGTCTCACCCAGTACAAGCTGCTCGGGCAATAAGCCACCTCAAACACCGTCTAAAATCTCATATGACGCCATCAATACGCCGACAAGCTACAACTCAAATATGACCCATAAGGAAGAACGAACTTTGGCAAAGAACTACCCAGCCCGTGTAATGAATAAAATGGCCAAACATATACTATGGACCTATCTGAGAGATGAGAAACAAGGCACACAAAATAAGTATAAGGGACCGTACTCAACATCTCACTGTTGCGGCGTGCAACCCGATCTATGCATGTTACCGTTTCGGAGTGCAACCCGATCCAAACATCATACCCGTAGAGGTTACTCCCACAACCTACCGCACCAGGTAGCAAAATCAGCACATTAATGGCCACCAACCATGCTATCTCCATAATGCCAATTAAGAATCCACAAACCAATGCACAATGCCCCTTCCACAGAACACCATTCTCAAGTGACATTAAGATAGTGCCAGCTTACTCTGAATCTCTAAATTCTTCCCCCGTTCCTCCAAGCTCGTGATATTCTTGTCAAAACCGAACCGCAACGTTGATACTCAACTTCTAATTTCCATACCGCTCACTGCACCTATTATGTTGTTACGCGAGAGCACAAGAATTTCATCGTAACCCATGAACCACCATTAAAATAAACACCTCATCGGCTCGAAACCTTTCACTTAACTCATCTCAGAAGAAGAACTGCAACACACAACCAACTCCCCATAACCGCAAAAGACGCAGAACTCAAGTCGTCGTCTAAACCGCCGTAATTCTTACGGTACCCATTTACACATAACAAAACCATCAGAATTAAATACCTCCAAATCAATCAAATCATGGAGGCTATCAAGCCCACACGTACATCCACGAATCACTTGTATAGCCTTACCATATCAAAAGAACTGATAATTTTCACAACCATGTTGATTCGAACCATTACTAACTGACTCAACTTCTTCTAATTTACTCTTGACTTGCCTTCGAAATAATAGCTCTACTCAGACACATAACGAAACCCAACCAAAACTCATCCCGAGTGACTCAAAGCACGAGACCACATCATCTCAATACCCATAAACTATCTCATACCCTCCCCATGCACTCATTAGTATCTCTAACTAATACATCCGTTCCGAAAGATCTTCTGCGAATTCGAAGTTGTTTCCTTACATTTCTCTAACAGTGCACCGCAGACCCGATGACAACATAGAAATTCTCCAAGTACCCTTCATATGCAAAACTCAGTCCCTCACCACACAACGAACCCAAAAATCCTTAGGCACCGCACTTTAATTTTTGAACCCACTAGAACCATTGTTGAGAGTCACCCACTATGACCTGGTCCCAAATATATAACCAAACTATAGTGCCCTATCAGTATATGAGCACTCACAAAGAAGCAACCGGATGAATTCAATTTTTCCTTGCACATCACATCCACAAGAAGCATAATTTTGAGTCATCCTCAACATCTGCACATTAATGAATAAGTTGAAATGTAGCACATATGCTTCAAATTCCTTGCCCAAAATACCCTTGATATTTTCTTTTCTTGGTCATAACTAATTTACCAATGTACCGATAACCCGATACTGCCAAGGCGCATAACCACGTGACCCAATCGTAGACGGCAGACTCCCCCACTAGGATTTATGCTACCATCACACGAATCAAAAACCCACATTAACTTCTCCTTCATATTTACCATGATCTCACACCGTTAAACCGCCAAATTTCTCGCAATCTCCTGATAAACTTTTCATAAAACATTCCGAGTTATTAGCCACAATTGCCTATTTGACCTCTTGACAGTCATACCATCTTCTTCAAGTGATATAGGCTCACATAGCTGTATATGCCTCCCGCTAGGTAGAAAGTAAAACTCTTCGTACGAACTTCATCAACAATCACGCAACCGCTAGCCTTCCCACAAGAGATAGCCCACCTGTGTAATTCCATATCGATATCTTCCAATGACATTGCCCTGGTTACAGCCATCATGAAATTAGTTAATCCTCCAGAGCCCACGCTCGCCCACCAGTCGAAAGCGCCAGCTCATTCCCATCAACATCAAATAAAGGTCCAGTGATGCATCCAAAACTCGAAGTTATATTACATCCCAAGCAAACTCTTCCCGTCATATTCAAACTTTTGAAGCACAAAGCCACCACCTCAAACAAAATACACAGACTTTGTCCCTTGTTCACCATGACCATAATCACGCCACGCTTTCTGGAAGCATGTGGCTATCCTACCACGAAATCCATATGATATGCTAACATTCCCACACTGAGTTAATCATCTTCCGAAATGAACTACTCGGCCTCTAGTAATTCAACCTCCACGAGACACCTCCCACCATGTCCTTCTTCATTCTTCGCTGCCCAAATACTACCTCAAATCATAATCCATCTCTGTAGCACCCGAACTAATAAATTGCCACCAATTCTAAGAATCCTCGAAGATTATCTTTCTCGGGCCATCAACATTTGAAATACCAATTCGACTCTGAAACTGCTACACATCGTCATCCGACAATCGCTTCTTAGGCACCATTTCACAATAGACTGCCCCGAAAGCAAACTAAAGAAGACCATAACACCGACGAGCCTTAATGCGTTCCAACAAGGACAACGACACCACACCACAATGAGAATTCCACCATGCTCAAAACTATCAAGTCTCGCTGCTCCGTCAACCAATATATGAACATCCATAGTCCAATTGTCTTTCCTCCGTCAGAATTAAATGTCGAACCTCTAAGAACCTTTAAACCATGAACCGAGTAATCCTCTTCTCGAATCATTCACTGTCGCGGCACATAAATAAGCATCCCACTATTTACACCAACACTGCGCGATAACAACGTATGAACCTCATAATACACTGTGCATGGCCTCAAAACCGTAGGCAACACTAGCTCTAGGTGAAAAGGACAGCGCCCTTCCACAGGGGGACGAAAATAGCCCACTCGAATAAGTAGGGAGAAACATCCCACACCACATATGCAGTACCACTACAACTTCTCGATGCCCAATTGATAAAAAGTGCTCAACATCGTATAAGAATGAGTAGGAAGGAAATTAAGGCATAAGCTTCAATGGAATCAAATCGCACGACAAGGAATCAAAATAGGAAGTGGTCCTAATAGCCCTGTAACCTCTCAAAGATAAGTACAAATGTCTCTGTACTGGTCCGCAAGACTCTACTAGACTCGCTCATGAATCGTGAGACCCAAGTGAATCTAGAGCTCTGATACCAATCTATCAAGACCCAAAACCCACCATAGGTAGTGATGGTGCCCAACGTCACCGTTAGGCAAGCCAACGGTGAACTACCAGCTTAATTATTCATTTTATTATTTTTGAAATCATGAATTTTATTAGATAGAGAAATTAATGCATTAAAAATCATAGATACATACATTTTGGATAAAATATAAAGTAAAAGTGTGTCAATGTTAAGCAAAACCATGCTACATGTCACAAGTGCATGAGCGTCTGCTAAAGAGTGCAATAATAATAATGCATCTGTCTGAAAAATAAAGTAGACAGGATAAAGTAAATAAATAAGATGGAGACTCTAAGGGCTACGACACGTAGCATGGAATGCATCTCACCTTAAAGTCCCCTCAGCAGATACGCCTACGCACCAAGATGATTACCAAATGAACCTGTCAGATCCTGCACATTTAGTGCAGAAGTACAACGTGAGTACGTAAATCAACGCGTACCTAGTAAGTATCTAGCCTAACCCCGAAAAACTAGTGACGAGGGGTCGACATCGACACTTACTAGTGGTCCAATTAATAAAAAACATGAATGAAATACAACAGTATCAATAGAATAAGGAATAGTAGATAACGAAATCCATTAGCAAATTATCATCAGTTTACAAATCCCCAAGTGCCATTTGCCATCACAACAAATAAGAACTACCAACTAAATATCCGATCTCAGGTCATAAAGAGGATCTCATAAAATTTCCAAGTTCAATCAAGAGGGGTAATCTCGCGGTTATTCGGACTCTTAGCGATTTTACACACGAATTATGATTAGTTCGTTCGACCCAATCCATAGTCGTGTACATACACTGCCAAGATCGTACGTCCCGATCTATGGATGCATCTCATATATACATATATTGTCGAGGCGTTCGACACGATCCCCAGGAAGAGAAGAAACTTATCGACTTACGACTCGCGCATTTATTATACAGGGTCATAGACGTAATGTAAACATGATATTTACCCTCAATCGATTATCCCGCCAAATTACTCATGGAATTTAGATTTCGATCTAATATGATCTTTATCAGCTTTCACTTATAGTCTTCAAGTAAGTAAACTAACAATTAATTTCAAGTAATACAATTTATTTCATGGTAAAGTCATAGATCTACCCAGACATAAACATGAATCTAGCTATGTACGGACTCTCATCATCTCATGTGTACATAGCCCCTTCAACAAGTAACACATATCAAATACATCACCTAGGGGGTAGTTTCCCCCTTACAAGGTTAGACATGAGACTTACCTCGCTCCGAAGTTTCATAACCGGCTCCAACGCCCCTCTAACACCTCAACCAATGCCAATCGATCCGAAACTAGTCAAACAACATGCAAATCAATCAAAATATACTCCAATGCTTATAATTTAACAATTTGTAACAATCCCCAACTTCGCTCGAAAGTCAACAAAGTCAACCCTCAGGCCCATGTGCCCGAAGTCTGAATTTGTTTGAAAATTACCATAACTCATAACACCACTAAATCAAATATATAATTTATTCCTAATTTCATATCCAATTTCGTGGTCAAAATTCAAAAATACCGAATTCTAGGTTTTCTCCTAAAATTTCACAATTTTCATAAATTTTCATATTTAAATCCACATTTAATCCATGTATTTAACTCACAATGTATATAAATTACTTATCTCAAGATTGATGATGAAAATGGCTCCTCCAAATCGCCCAGAAATCGCCAAGCAAGAGAGAAATGAGTCAAGTGAGCAACAATCTTGATTGAGTAACATATATTCTGCCCAGGTATTGCCTTTTGCGATCGCGGTCTAAAGCCTCGCGATCGCGAAACAATACTACCTCTGCCGCTAAATATGGTCTATGCAATCGCGTCTGACGCCCCGCGATCGCGAAGCATGACCAGCCTACCAATCGTGAATGCGGGACAACTTCGTGCTCGCGAAGACCAATTCCATCAGTCCCAACTTCAATACTATGCGAACGCGTACCTCCACTCGCGAATGCAAAGATCCAACCAAGGAAACTATGCGATTGCGTATCTTTGCCGGTGAATGCGAAGAATAAATGACAATCAGCTCCCACTTACCTTCCACGATCGCGTCTCCCTCTTTGCAATCGCAAAGCATGCCAAAGACATCAGAAACCAGTAGCTGCAAATAACCCAAACTTGGTCCGAAACCAGTCCGAAACACACCCGAAGCCCCGTTCAATCACACCAACAAGTCCCAATACCTTATCCAAACTTATTCAAAAGCTCAAAACGTCACGAATAACACCAAAACCATGAATCGACGATCAAAGTCCTTTAAATTTTCAAACATTCAAAATTCGATGAACGCATCCAAATCATACTTAGACACTCCGAAATGACTCCAAACTTTATATACAAGTCATAAATCACAATACGGACCTATTCCAAGGCTTGAAATCCCAAACAGACATCGATAATACCAAAGTCCACTTCATATCAAACTTAGGAATTTCTAAAAAGTTAAAAAAGTCAACTTTCCACAATAAGCGCTGAAATACTCTCGGGCCACCCGATACCAGACCCGAACATACACCTAAGTACAAAATTATCATACGAACATTTGGCATCGGATTGCATTTTATGAGCTATAAATAGGAGGAGTAACAATCATTGTAGAGACGATATATTCTTCACGCAAAAACTATAATATATTGTTTCAGGCTCAATCTAGATTATTTTATCATTGTTCTATCATTGTTACCGTTCTTTCTCTAGGAAAGATCAAGCTCAAAATCAGGCTTGCTATTTTCTTTGTTCTCAATTATTAATCTTATATTTTCTCTTTTTTCTTATCATTTTTGGATCAAATCGATTTTCTTGTCTATAAACCACGTTACAAATTTAACTGTATTACTTTATGGGTAAATAACAACCTTCCTGATAATTCCATATGTGTCAACCTTATGGTAAATTTCTTTTTAGAAAACATCTGTGTAATTTTGGTGAAAACCTACTTTTTTTTCCAGAACACATTTTAGTTCAAGTCGTAATAATCTACAAATTATTGACTAGACACATTGGAAAAACTTTACTCGGCCACTTGAAAGCAAACAACAGTATACAAAAATCATATTCCCAAGGCTATAAGGAATATCATGTGTCAATAGCTCAAACTTGCATCTTTAACACAAAATATATCTCAATAATCATTATTCACTCGATATTTAGAAATAGTGAAGTATAAATATAAAATAATTCATGAACTAATTACTAAAATAATAATTTGTGAATAAAGCCTATTCTACTTTAAACAAATGACACAAATATTCATAGTCCTACCTAATCCTTTGACGGCTTGTGTTTGGGTTCAGATACTGTCATATTCTTCTTTTTTACTTTGGTCTTTTTAGATTTATATATTTTTAACAAAAACAAATTAATATAAGTTTTTATAGGCCAAATATAAAATTTTAAAAACATAATTGTTATGTAACGATCCGATCAATCGTTTTATTTTCTAAATCGTTGTTCCCCTATTTAAGACTTCTCGTATGTGCTTTTACTATTTTATAATTTACGGGAATGATTGATTTTGTTTTGGAAGGGTTCAGATTGAATTCGGAACACGTAGTTCCATAAAAGTGGCCTAAGGTGGCCAAGTTTGACTTGAGTTAACATTTTGAGTAAATGACCTCGAAATCAGGATTTGATGGTTCTAATAGGTTTGTATGATGATTTTGGACTTGGCTGTGTGTTCGGATCGAGTTTCGGGTGATCCAGGAGCATTTCAACGCTTAATGTTGAAAGCTGGCGCCTTAAAGGTTTTTAGAGTTTCTTAAATGTGGTTTGAGTGGACTTTGGCGTTATTGATCCGTTTGAGATTCCGAGTATGAGAATAGGTTTGTATAGTGATTTATGACTTGTGCACAAAATTTGGCATCATTCCGAGTTGTCTAAATATGTTTCGTCGCGTTCAGAGCTAGTTGAAGAAGTTTGAAGTTCATAAGTTGATTAATTTGGTTTTAGGGTGCGATTCTTAGTTTTGATATTATTTTAAGTATTTCGATACTTTTAACGGGTATGCATTATGTTTATGGACATGTTTGTGTATCTAGACGGGGTCCCGGGTAGCTCGGATGTGTTTCGGACCACCCAGAGTTAAGTCCAACAATGCAGAATTTGTTGGTTCTCATTTCCTTCTTCGCGAACGCGGACTTCTCTTGTGTTCCGATGAAGGATTTGGGGCAGGGTGATTGTTTCTTCGTGTTCGCGATCACTTGGTCACGTTCGCGAAGGTTTAAGAACTGTGGCCTTCACGGTCGCGATAGAAGGTCCGCGTTCGAGTAAAAGGGCAAAAAAGGCCTGGGGGTCAGTGGGTCGTTCCCCTTCGTGTTCGCAAAGGGCAGGTCGCGTTCGTGAAGCTTGGGCAGGGCTAGCCTTCGTGATCGTGACGACCTGGTCGCGTTCGTAAAGGGCTTTTTCTGAGCCTTGGCAATTAGTGTGGTTGAAGAGCTGGGGAGTGAACTTGGAAGCGAAGTAAGTCTATTACCTAAACTTGTAAGAGGTAATTAACTCCATATATGTTTAAATTGTTATTTGTTTAATAATTATGGGTTCTACGAAAACACGAAGTGAGAGTCCGTACGTAGCTAAAATCATGTTATGTCCGAGTAGACATAGGACTTTATTATGAAATACTTGTATTATTTGAATCCAACTTGTTAGTTTAATTACTCGTATTAATAATTAAAATTTGTTTAGAGATTATGTTATATTGAGATTCATTACTTTGAGTTTGGCAGAATATTCGATTGTTGATAGAAGATTATGTTGCTCTGTGTGCTTATCTTGGTGTTGTAAACGTATGTCTCGTAGTCCGAAGAGTTTCCCTATTCCTGTGGATCGGGCCGAACGCCTCGACAATATTTATATATAATGAGATGCATCCATAAATCGAGCCGTACAACCTTGGTAGTGTATATACACGATAATTATGGATCGGGCCGTATGACCTCGGCATAACTCGTATATAATGTCGCTAGGTGTCCAATTATACTTGTTATTTCCTTCATGCCTTGAAAATTTGCAACTTCTTGATGGCTCTTATGTATTGAAATTGGCCTGTGATAATTGAGGATTTTAAATTGATATTTAGTTAAAGAATCACTTATTTATTGTTTCTTATTCAATTGTTATTGTTGTATTCCATACCTATTTATAATTTATGTGCTTTATTTATTGATCACTAGTAAGTGTCAATATCGACCCCTCGTCACTACTTCTTCAAGGTTAGACTAGATACTTACTCAGTATACATTGTTTTACGTACTCATGTTACACTTCTGCATAAATTGTACAGGTACTGAGGTGGGTACATTTGGTGTTCGTTCAGGCGTGCATCAACATTCCTGGAGACCTAGTGATGAGTTGCTTCCCATGCTCCTATCTGCATTGCCGGAGTCTTCTTCTTGTTGTATTTATGATTTTTTGTCTATTATATTTCAGACTGTAGTTATAGGAATTTTGTATATTCTACTAGATTTCTCGTACACTTGTAACACCGGGGTTTGAGAGTTACTAGTAGACGATTATGGATTTTTTCAGAGTTGCTCCTGTTATACCACTAGTGGATCTAGTGGAGGATCATGTTGTTGAGGAGCAGGACGAGGCGCCTACAATTGAGCCGACCTCAACGGATTTCATAACTGCACCATGATTTCAGGAGGTCATAGGCCGTATGATGTGGTTCATGGACTCTATGCTTATGCCGAGCTATTTCCGATAGTTCCAGCCACATCTCAGGTGGGAGAAGGGAGCACAGACCCCTACCGCTTAGGCTCCAAGGTACACTGTTGTTGTTTATTAGACCCCATGTACACTACCTGTGGGTGTGGCCCAGCCAGTTGCAGCGGTTATACCAAAGCTTGGACCAACCATGATCGTTGAGCAGCAGAAGCGTCTGGTCAGATGGACCAGACTGCATCCTCCTGTCTTTGGTGGTGAGCTACATGAGGACCCACATGAATTTATTGATCGTTGATGGGATAAGCTGCATAACATGGGAGTATTGGAGTCCAAATGGGTTGGACTTCACCACATTTCAGTTGTAGGGCAAGGCCCGTAGATGGTGACAATCCTATCTTTGTAGCAGGCCAGCAGGTTCACCTCCCTTGACTTGGGACAAGTTCACACGCCTTTTTTTGGAGAGGTATATTCCACCATTTCAGAGGGAATAATTATCACACCTCCTTCTTCCCTAGGGATAGGTGCCAAAGGAGTTTTTCCAATTTAAGTGATATTAATTAAAATAGAATTATTTATTAGATTCAGAGTCGCCACTTGGGATAAAATCTGGTGTCCCAAGTCACCGGTTTATTTTAAATCCCAAATCAAGGAAATTTGACTCTGTTTTACGGTCCGCGAATACAAAAGACCGGGTAAGGAATTCTGTTAACCTGAGAGAAGGTGTGAGGCACTCTCGAATTCCGTAGTTTTAGCACGGTCTCTTTAATCATACCTGGCTTAATTAAATTGTTTAATTACTCATTTTAGAACCTATGTACATTTACCTTTTTACCGCTTTTAATTGCTTGATTATTCATAATTATGAAATTATCTTGAAACGAATCACGCGTACGTGTATTCGTTTTGTTTGGTGTGTCAAGAATCATGTCACGCGTACGTATACACAATTAATAACACTTTATTATTTTTAAGATTGTTTTGTCAAAGTCACGCGAACGCATACTTTGCCTTTAATTTTGAAAATCATAACCATGTCACGTGAACGTGTACATATTCACGATAATTCATTGGTTTACACGCGCCTAAAGCATACTATCATTTTTTGAATATGTACGGCATTATTCAGTATAAAAGAAATGGGCCAGCTTATTCATCATGGGCCTCGTGTTCTAATGTTTGCCCATTTAACTCAACTAATGGTCTGTATACTCAAATAAATATCTAAAACCTAACTATTTGCAAGATCAAATACTAGCCCATTAATATGAACGAATATTCATTCTTTAATTCTAAAAATAATCAATTAAAATAAAATCTTGTTCAACTAATCTGCTTAGCAAATAACTTGAAACATACAAAGGAATCTGAAGCCATAGCAATTATAAGCAACGGTAATAAACTAAATGGCATAGCAAATCAATCATGAATTCCCATTTTTAGCATATAAACCAAGAACAATCTTTAGCAATTTGGACAAAATTACATGAGCTTTGCGTAAACTAAACAAGCGTGCATTTGAGCTCTTAAACTAACAATCGTCAACTCAGTAAATAATTAACAAGATCTTATAGGCATGTAAGTTAACAAAATTTGAAGAGAGAAAAATAAAAGATAAGAATGAACCTCAAATGCAATAAACTTTGCTCAATATTGAGAAGGCAAACTTGTACAATTTGAGTATCCTTATGCTATCCAAAGCGAAACCTCATCAACAGAACCCGGATCAGAAACTTCATCGTAAAACTTTGAACGGCAACCTCGACTATCTTTGTGGAGGTTTAAGGTCTGATTGGCATTGGTTCTTGGACTGATTTTCGGAACTGTTTTGCAGGCGTTTTATGGCTTCTTTTATGGGGTATTCGTTGGTATTTCAGCAGTGTCTCGCGGTCATTTCAGGGGGAAGAAAGCAGCCGGTTTATTATAGTTTTGGGGTGCTTTGTTGGCTGAAAGAACTGCTGATTCCTTAGTATTTGTAGGTAGTTACATGGCCGTTGAGGGGTGGGTTTTGGAGCTGCCACATGGCAGTGAAGATGGAGTACTCGAGCGGCTCTAATGGAGGAAATTATAGAGATGATTTTGTGTGAGCAAAAACCAAGATGATTGCTTAAGGTTTGCCTAGTTGTTCTCCCTTTACTAAAATATGTATGTGTCATATATAGAATGTGTGTGTGACGGATATGTGAAAGTAGGAGTGTGAATGGGGGAAGTGGAGAAGGGACGTTAAAGGTGGATGAGAATTGGGATAGTTAGCTTAGTCAAATAAGATTTTTGAGATAAAGTTTGAGATAACAAACTTTATTATTTTTTGTTAACGTAACTTCATTTTTGTTTACTTTTTTTTTTTGTCTTTTATTTTACAAAGATAAATTAAATTTAAAAAGATAAGAAGATAAACCAACATTTCTTACAATATAGGAAAACTAAATATTTACATGTACTTTAAATAATACTAAGATAAGATACCATAACTTACTTTTAAAATTCTAATTAGAAGAAGCTATTTTTTTAATTCTTTTTTAAAATAGATAAAATTTGTACTATAAGTATGTGATCATTTTTTTAAAATATCAAGATTAGATCTAAAAGAAATATTTACACTAAAATAGTATAAAAATTCAGGTGTGGTCAAAAATTAGTTGTTCACAATAATTATGGGGTCAGTTCGAGCGGCTCCAACATGGTCAGATGTCTATGACCGATTATGAGGCAAGATTCTCTAAGTTGTCTTTCCATGTACATATGATATAACCCACAGATGCAAAAAGAGTGCGGAGGTTTATTACTAGCTTGCATTATGGTATCCAGATTACTATGTCCCGAGAGGTTGAGATGGGGACTCCTTATGAGCAGGTTGTGGAGATAGCTTGGAGGATCGAGGGTATCCGCAGTCAGGGCTGATTGTATATGATGGGGAGAAGCGGCCTCGACATTTTGGAAGATTCAATGGCGCCCCGTCTGGGGGAAGAGGTCAGTTCATGAGGGGTAAGTCCAGCAGGCCCACGTATTCAGCACCACCGCCTGCTCGGGATGCTCCAGTGCAGCCCTACTTCAGCGCTATTCCAGAGAGTACCTACTATCCACCGGCTATTCAGGGTTCCTACAGTGGGTATTCTGGTCACCAGGGTCAGACTCAGGGTCAGCAGTCTTCCACATCGTGGGGTGCTACGAGTGTAGGGAGCATAGTTATATGAGAAGGTTTTGCCCAAAGCTTCGGGGCAAGGCACTATAGCAGGGCCATCAGCCTATGATTACCGCACCATCTTCTGCATCACCCGTTCGACCGGCTAGATGTGGAGGGCAGGTGGGTAGGGATCGCCCTAGAGGTGGAGGCCAGCCAGGTGGCGCTTCGGCTAGATTCTTTGCCTTTCTTCCCAGACCAGATGCAGTAGCCTCAGACACCTTGATCACATGTATTATTTCTATCTGCAGTATGGATGCTTCGGTACCATTCGATCCAGGGTCTATATATTCATACGTGTCTTCTCTATTTTCACCATATTTGGATGTATCATGTGAGTCCTTGGGTGTTTCTCTATATGTGTCCATGCCAGTGGGTGATTCAATTATCGTGGATCGGGTTTACCGGTCCTGTGTTGTGACTTTCTGTGGTTATGAGACCAGAGCGGATCTTCTATTGCTCGATATGACCGACTTTGAGGTCATCCTAGGCATGGACTGGTTGTCTCCGTACCATGTCGTTCTTGATTTCCAATCCAAGACTGTTATCTTGGCGATGCCAGAGTTGCCTCGATTGGAGTGGAGGGGTTCATCTATCAGTGCGTCTAGTCGGGTTATCTCTTTCTTGAAGGCTCAACATATGGTCAAGAAGGGTTATTTGGCCTATCTGGATTATGTTGAGGGTACTGTTGTGGAGACTCCCGTGATTGATTCAGCGCCCATGGTGCAGCAGTTCTCCGATGTATTTCCTTCTAATCTACCAGGCATGCCACCAGATCGTGATGCCAAGTTTTGTATTGATTTGGTGCCAGGCACCCAGCCTATCTCCATTCCACCGTATCGCATGTCTCCAAAGGAGTTGAAGAATTAAAAGGAAATCTTTAAGAGTTGCTCGTGAAAGGGTTCATCATGCTGAGTGTGTCGCCTTGCGGTGCACCGGGATTATTTGTGAAGAAGAAGGATGGGAGTATGCGGATGTGCATTGATTACTGCCAATTGAACAAAGTTACCATTAAGAATAAGTACTCATTGTCGCACATTGATGATTTGTTTGATCAGTTATAGGGTGCTAGGGTGTTCTCTAAGATCGACTTGAGATCTGGGTATCACCAGTTGAGGATTCGTGCTTCGGATGTTTCGAAGACGGCTTTCTGGATTAGATATGGGCACTCTGTGTTTAAGTTAATGTCCTTCGGCTTGACTAACGCCCCGGCGACGTTTATGAATTTGATGAATCGGGTGTTCATGCTATATCTTGACTCATTTTTTATTGTCTTCATTAATGACATATTGATCTACTCGCGTAGTATAACAGAGTACAAGCTACATTTGAGGGTTGTGCTTCAGACCTTTGAGAGAACAAAAGTTGTATGCATCGTTCTCCAAGTGCGAGTTCTAGTTAGATTCTGTGACATTCTTGGGGCATGTTGTATCTGATGAGGCATTAATGTAGATCCTAGGAAGATCGAGGTAGTCCAGAGTTGGCCTCATCCTACTACAACGACCGAGATCAGAAATTTCTTAGGGTTAACAGGTTATTATCGTTGGTTTGTGAAGGGATTCTCGCCCATTGCAACTCTTTTTTAATAGATTGACCTAGAAGGGTGCTCCATTCAGATGGTTCGATGATTGTGAGGTGAGCTTCCAGAAGCTCAAGACCGCATTGACTACAACACCGGTATTAGTGTTGCCCTCCGGTTCAGAGATGTATACTATATATTGTAATGCTTCACGCGTTGACTTGGGTTGTGTATTGATGCAGGAGGGGCAAGTTATCGCATATGTTTCACGTTAGTTGAAGAACCACGAGAAGAATTACCACGTACATGATTTGGAGTTGGCCGCGATAGTTCATGTCCTCAAGATCTGGAGGCATTATCTTTATGAGGTGTCGTGCAAGGTTTACACTGATCATCGCAGTTTGTAGCATTTGTTTAAGCACATGAACCTTAATCTGAGGCAGCGCAGGTGGCTTGAGTTATTGAAGGATTATGATATTACTATCCTCTAATCATCCGGGCAAGGCGAATGTGGTTATGGATGCTTTAAGCAAAAAGGCTAAAGAGTACAGGTAGTTTGGCATTCATTTCAGCAGAGGAGAGGCCATTGACTTTGGATATTCGGTCCTTAGCTAACACACTTGTGATTTTGGATATTTCAGAGCCCAGTCGAGTTCTCGCATGTGTTATGGCTCAGTCTTCATTATTTGAGGGGATCAAGGCTCGCCAGTATGATGATCCGCACTTGCTGGTTCTTATAGAGAGGGTGCTATGGGGTGGTGCCAAAGAGGTTGCTATCGGTGATAATGGTGTTATGTGACTCCAGAGTCGCATATGTGTTCCTAATGTTAATGGCCTGAGGGAGACAATTCTAGAGGAAACACACAGTTCGCGGTATTCTATTCATCCAGGTGCTACGAAGATGTGTCGTGACCTGGAAGCATTACTGGAGGTGGCGGATGAAGAAGGACATAGTAGAGTATGTGGCGAGATGTCTAAATTTCCAGCAAGTTACGTATGAGCACCAGAGGCTAGGTGGACAACTTCCGCAGGTGGTTATATCAGAGTTGAAGTGGGAACGCATCACTATGGACTTCATAGTTGGATTGTCGCGAATGTTGAGGAAATTTGATGTTGTTTGGGTCATTGTCAACAGACTGGCCAAGTCGGCACACTTTATTCTGGTAGTGACTACGTACTCTTCAGAGAGGTTGGCCCAAATTTATATTCAGGAGATTGTCCGATCGGATGGTAGGCCTATTTTCATCATTTCAGATAGAGGCCCTCAGTTCACATTGCATTTCTGGAGAGCAGTACAGAGTGAGTTGGGTATCCAAGTAGAGGTCAGCACGGCCTTTCATCTGCAGACCGACGGACAGTCAGAGCGGACAGTTCAAATTTTGGAGGATATTCTCAGAGCATGTGTAATCGACTTTGAAGGGAAGTGGGATCGATTCTTACCGTTGGCCGAGTTTGCTTATAACAACACTTATCAATCCAGCATCGAGATGGATCCATTTGAGGCCTTGTATGGTCGGCGGTATCATTCCCCTATCGGTTGGTTTGAGCACGGCGAGGCTATGTTCACGAAAGGAGGCCCGCGTTCGCATAGAAGGGAAAAGGGCCTGAGGGCCAGTGGGTCGTTTCCCTTCGCATTTGCGAAGGGCAAGTCATATTTGAAGCCTGGGTTGGGCTATCCTTCGCGATCGCGACGACCTGGTTGCATTCGCGAAGGGCTTTTTCTAAGCCTTGGCAATTATGCCTTCGCGATCGCGAGGCCGTTTTCGCGATCGCGAGGCCTTTTTCGCAATCGCGAAGAAGGGCCACTGCGCAGAACATTTAATAAAAATTGGGACTTAGGCCATTCTTTTTTATTTTTCACTTCTCTTGGTCGATTTTGGAGATGTTGGAGGGGGATTTTTCATCTCGCATTTTAAGGTAAGTGATTTCAACCCAATGTGAGTTTAATACACAGATTACAGGTAGATTTTAACATAGAAGTTGTAGAAATAATGGGATTATATTGAAAAACCTAAGTTTTGGTAAAAATGGGATTAGACCACGAAATTGATTATGAAATTTAGTATAAGTTATATATTTGAGTTCGTAAAGTTATGGGTAACATTTATCTAAAAATATTTCGGAATCCAGGCACGTGGCCTCAGGGGTGACTTATGAGAATTTTCCAAATTGGGTTGGGTAATTACCGTAATAGTTAAATTATGAACTTTTGAGCTTATATTGATTAGTTTGCACGACAATTGTCTAATCTTGGAAGCGAGGTAAGTCTCCATCCTAACCTTGTAATAGGGAATTAACCCCACATGTATTTAAATTGTTATTTGTTAATAATTATGGGTGCTACGTACACACAAAGTGACGAGAGTCCGTACATAGCTAAAATCATATTATGTCTGGGCAGACACTGAACTTTATTATGCAATACTTGTATTATTTGAACCCAACTTGTTAGTTTAGTTACTCGTATTAACAATTCAATTTGATTAGAGATTAAGTTAGATCGAGCTTCGTTACTTTGAGTTTGGCGGAATATTCGGTTGTTGATAGAAAATTATGTTGCTTTATGTACTTATCTTGGTGTTGTAAACGTATGTCGCGTAGTCCGAAGAGTTTTCCTGTTCCTATGGATCTGACCGAACGCCTCGGCAATATTTACATATAATGAGATGCATCCATGGATCGGGCCGTACGACCTCGGTAGTGTATATACACGATTATTATGGATCGGGTCGTACGACCTCGACATAACTCGTGCGTAATGTCGCTAGGAGTCCGATTATACTTGATATTTCCTTCGTGACTTGAAATTTTACAACTGCTTGATGGCTCTTATTTGTTGAAATTGGCCTGTGATAATTGGGTATTTTAAATTGATATTTAGTTAAAGAATCATTTATTTATTGTTTCTCATTCCATTGTTATTGTTGTATTCCATGCCTAACTATAATTTATGCGCTTTATTTATTGACCACTAATAAGTGTCAATGTCGACCCCTCGTCACTACTTCTTCAAGGTTAGACTAGATATTTACTAGGTACACGTTAATTTACGTACTCATGATACACTTCTACACAAATTGTGCAGGTATTGAGGCAAGTATATCTGGTATTCATTCGGGTGCGCATCCGTATTTCCCGGTGACCTAGTGGTGAGCTGCTTCCCATCCTCTTATCTGTAGTACCGAGAGTCTTCTTCTTGTTGTATTATATTTCGACAATAGTTATCGAGGGTTATATTCTACTAATTTGCTCGTGCATTTGTGACACCGGATTTTGAAAGTTACCAGTAAACGATTATGGATTTTTGCCTATTAATATCACCATTTCTCCTATGTTTTATTTATGTTTTACATCACCATAGCTTTCTATACTTGGAATAAATAACGTCATACTTTCCTTGTAAACTCATATAACTAGAAGTTAGTCACAAAGTCAGAATGCTGTTAAACTTCATATATGAACCCTTTGAATCCACACAATCTATTTCTGAAGGAAATTAGAGTGAGTCATATCCAACTGAGACACAAGGGAGAATGAAGAATTTATTGTAAGTAATGTTACCCCAAATCACTATAAAATATACCAAAAAAACAACAATATAAAAATAAGTTGTAACAGTATCTTCTTGGAGGTACGAAAGTTCAAGTTTGCCGGGGATGACAAAGCTGCGGAAGATCCATCTGAATGCATGTGATAGTTCCATAAGAGTATGAAATGCTAATGGCGGCTGAGAGATATGGCTTTGCCGATGCTCTTTTTATACCAACTTTACCTCTAAAATTGGGGAAATTAAAAAGACGAAGTTATGGCTTGTCGATTTTGAAATGACGCCTTTATTCCTCTTTTATTGTTCTTAACGAAAGGACAAGTAATTGAGTATTCTGAAACGGTGCCTTTTTTATTAAATAAATAATTATGTATTGTATTAAAATGAGAGGAATTGTTTTTAAAAAGAGGAGATAATAGATAAATCTTTTTTCTAGCACATGAGAATGCCAAGTCACTTTTTCTAGGCCCTCAATTATATAAATATATAGATATAAATTTTTAAAAAATATTTTATCTCAACAATTAAACATCAAAAAAATATTTTACATTATACGGAAAAAACTGAACCCCCCCGGACGACAGAAACGTCAACGTCGAAGAAAAGAGACTCCTTTTTGTCCAAGATCGGAGGAGTGTTCAGAAGGTGCCAGCGCTGCTACCAGAAACCTATATATAAACAGTTTCTTGATCTCCCTCAAAATTTCATTTCAATGGAAGCCGAAGGTAAACCCTCGGCTCTACCCTTTTATCTTCTTTCTCTTAATTTTGTTTTTACAGTATCTTCAAAAAATATGTTTGTCCCATAATCCATTTTAGGGCAACGAACATCCTCCAATCCATCGGCAGTGCTCGCTGCTCTTTTGTCCAAAAGAGCCAAACTTCATGAAGATCTCCGAAACCTCGAAAAACAGGTCAAAGAAATTTCTGGGTTTTATTATTTTATGTATAGATAGATTCAAAGTGATGCCTTAAATGACTTTGTAGGTTTACGACATGGAGACTATTTACCTACAAGATCCTAGCCAATGTGGAAATGTACTCAAAGGTTTTGAAGGGTTTTTATCTTCGTCCAAAAGCACCAGTTTGTAAGTTTTTATTTGTTTAAATCCTTCAGGTAAACTGTCCTGTCCTAGGCATCGCGTGTGTGATGGAGTATTACCAGGGTTTCACCTTAAGGATGGGTGAGGCTAAAGAATTTAGTCTAATATTACGTCGAATTGGGTATGAATAGAGAGAATTGATAGAGTATATAATTAGAGAAATAGATACAGATAATTTATATAGCCTGCCCAACTAGTTTGGATTTAAAACCTAGTTGATTCATATAGTGTTTGTTTTAGATATATCATTAATGACTTAGTTTAAGGCATTTGGATATAGGTGTTGCAGTACTCTAGCACTTCTTGTGTGAATTGCTTTCCTTGAGCGTGGTATGCTTGGAAGGAAGGATTTGGAAGAGTTAGGGAACAAATGGAGACTAAGAATTGGACTACTTTTGCGTTTATGATACAATCTTGTTTCCTCTCCCCTTTCCTTTTCTTTCATTTCCATCCTAAGAAAAGTTCTATTGTCAAGAGAATAGTGTATTTCCATATATTTGCTGTTATATAAAACAAGTTATACTGCCATTTATATTGATGATACTATGAACAATTTTCGTGTTTACAAATGCTTAATTTACTTACACAACTGATTGATGATGGAATAGAAGAGCAAAAGTCAAAGTAATAGGATAAAGTTTTGATAGCCAGTGTGATGGATATGGACAAAGAAGGCTGGTGCAATCCAATTTACTTTTGGCATTTCAAATTGTCTAAGTAAATTGTGATTTTATATATTCAGGCAAAAGCAGAAAAGCACATCAGTGATGTAATTAAGCTAGTTACATTTTGCTCTGTCCCATTGCGAGACTCGTTGTCGAAAGGCTTAGTTCTGCTGTCCCCCCTCTATCTTTTCAGTTTCTCTTTTCTTTCCCAGGGAAGACGTAATGGAGAAAGTTAATCTTGTAGTCAGTGTGTGAAAAGGTCTAGAAGAAAAGAATAACAATAGTTGCAATCAGAGATAAATTCTAGAAGATGATAGTAACAAAAGAACTTCTTAGACATTGTTATAAACCCAATGTTATTGACATTTTAATTCGGCTAATTGTGCTGAAAAGATCCACGTGATGATGGCCTAGTGGTTGAAACACAAGAATAAGAACCTGGAGGTCCAGGTTTGAATTCCAGCTACAGCACTTGGTGTGTGCCTATATGCTCCTTTTTTTTGGCGGGAGTACCTTGGTAAACTGTGCTTGTGGGTTGGATAGTTTGTCCAGTGGATCAGTGAAAATGCGTGCAAGCTATCCCGTACACCACCGATAACGTCAATCAAATAAGTATGTTTATTTCAGAGGAAGCTCTGTCTTGTTGAATATATCCTTGAATCCATCTGAAGCCTGAACTGCCAACCTTTCCTCTTTCTTTGAGAAAAGTGTAAAACCTATCTAATTCATCGTGGGTCCTTAGATTATGAGTTCTTAACCCTAGCCCGTTCCCATTTTGGGCAAAGCAAATCTACTAATTCCTTGACTCTAGTTAGTAAATAGACTCTAGAAGCTAAACAAGGCTATCCTGAGGGACCTCCCATATAATCTTACTGAGATTTCTACAATACTAAGAATATTTTCCTCCATCCTATTTTCATTGTTTTACTTTGACTCGTACGACTAATATGAGAAGAGTTGAAAAAGGGAGTTGTTTAGTGGTTGTTGGAGGAACATGTAGGATATACATTTACTTTAGCGTTTTTGGAATTGTTATTGAAACCGGCATTCCCAGGAAATAGAAGGCATCATCATTAGCTTATTGCACTGTATTCATATGGTAATATGATGATGATGATATTACAAATAGATTAAATCTCAGGGATTTCTCGGTTATAAAAACAAGTCTACTGAATCTCCCTTTGTGTCTTTAGATTTCCAATCTTCTGGATATAGTTTAAGGTTTCACGTATATGTTTCTTGTTGAATTTACCCTTCTTCTGTTTAACTGCTTTGCAGCTTGAAACGATCCAGGAAGTTTCAACCTGAAGATAGACTCTTTTCTTTATCGTCTGTCACCTCACCAGCAGTATGTATTTTTCTGTATTTCTCAGCAATGGGAACATTGGAATGCTGTTGATGGATTTATATCTTTTCATTACGATCTTATACATTATGAATCATATCAGAGATTCTGTGAATGATATCCAAATTTAGTTTGTCTCTAAGTTTATGTCTGTCATGTTGCAAGAACATATTCTTTTTTCCCTGTTTTACAAAATAAGTGCTGCTCTTTGTTTCTTGTAAAGATTTAAACTTGATATAGTACGTTGGCTATTGATTATAACCCATTGACTGTCCTGTCTCTATCTTTTAAAAGTCTAGAAGTTCTGAGGCAAATTAGGGCACCTCATATGAATGTCGAAAATATTTAATGAAGCTGAATAAAAGTAGGAATTCTTGATAGAGTTTCTAATGTAAATTTGCAACAGTAGCAAGGTGTTCTTTTGATCAGCTCCTCGTCTTTGACACCTTCTTGGTTTATATTCCTGTTGTTAAGATAGGGATCTTAGTGCATTCTCTTGAACTTCCATGTGAAATTCTCCTTTTAGAACCCTGAAAAAGGATAGGGAAGAAATGAGAGGATAACATAAATGGAAGAAGGAACAAATGAAACAGAGAAGTTATCAATTCTCAAATGAATCACCAGAGAAGTAGATACTATCAACCATTTAAGCGAGAAGCAGCAGTAGGGGAAAAGGCAGTTGAACTTGTCTTTGGCTGAAAAGGACTGGGTTAATATAAGGAGAGTGGAAAAAGAAAGAGATAGGAGTATACCAAGCAACAAACTAGACGCTCCCATCCATGCAGGAACCCCTACCTTTTTGAGTGGTCTCAAAGCTTGTTAACAGCTCAATAGCATTCCGAAGACGTTTTGACACGAGTTGTTGGATTTTCATTCATACCGTTTCCTATCTTCTATCCTTTAATTACAATTGATGGAACCTTTCCTTGTAACCCCTTGTTTGTCTCTGTCCGAGAGAGACCCAAAAGTAGAAAAGATAAATGAGAAACTGTCCATGAGCTATCATGTCCCCTTCTACTTCAAAGTGGAGCACGATGGTCGTGGAATGACACTAAAATGCATATTTTACCCAACATGATACGCTGATTCCATATTTCAAAGAATATGAAAGTTGCATCATTGCACATTTTCAGGCTGAGGAACAAGCTCTTGGTCGGGATGTTGGAGGGATATCTACCAATGGACTGTAAGTAGTGAATTTTATCCTATAACCACTGTTGTTGGAGGAGTGAAATAGATAGTTTTCACTACTTGTTCTCTTATACTCAATAATATATTTTTCAAGTTCTGGATATGATAGGTTAGTCTTATTTTTGGCTATTTCTGCAGAGGTAGACCAAGGAAGGGAAGGGGAGGTCCAAGAGATGCAAAGAGAATGAGGCATTCAAGTGAACCGGACTACGATTATGAAGATGATCCAGATCTGATGTAATTTGGACTCTGATTAAAAATGGAGTAGGTTTGATCAATTTGGAACAATGACATTGGTCAATTTGACATGTACAAATATATTTGGCTGCCTTGAATTGTATTTGTTTAGTATTGATGAGTCCCTTCTGGACATCTGATAAAAACAGATTGTATCCTAGGGAATATTTTGCTCTTTCTTTTCTTTGTTGCTGAAAAATGAGCCAACTTTGTAATTCTTTTATTTTTTTGGTTTTTAGCCTGCCAAACTTGAAATTTTCAGCGAACTTGTCAATGAAATGGTATGTACTATTATGATCAAGTGTCAAAATCTTAGCTTAGAATCGTACAAACGAGATCATTTAGGAGATGAATTTGACCAGAGTACAATTTGGAAATAAGATTGATTTGAATTGTTTTCATTTAGCTACAATTTTTGTAGCTGTTAATTTGAATTGATGTCCTTTTATTATTCAACAAGTATATAGTAATAACACTAAATGTCTAGGAGGCCTTATTTGTTCCAGTGCGGGTGAATTTAGCTGTATTATAAACAGAACATAGAGGAGTAGTAGCATAAACATAATACTAATAGACTAGTTATGTCTTCCTCTGTTATTACGTAAGCGTGGGATTCTAATTCTTCAAACATATCGTCTCCTATTAACAAGAGGTATTCCATCTAAATTTCTCTCTAGAAAAAGATCCGATGAAAATCAATTTCAAGTGTTATGCCGCCTATTTCTTTTGGTATCAGAGGATTTATCTTATGCAATTTTTTTTTTTTTAAAAAAACAGCGGAAAGCTTAGAGGAAAAAGGCAATTTGAATATGGTCAAATGGCGTTTGGCATCGCAAAAAGTAAGGGAAGCGTTCGATCAACGCACCGCCCCTGAGTTGAGAAGGTGGCGTTTTGGATAGAAACAATGGACCAACTCTATAAAAAAAAAGTTCAAGTGTGGGAAAAGAACAGAGAATAATACTGCCATTACGTTACTTTCTTCATTTTGGCAGTATCTTCTTTTTCTCAATTTATCTTAATAACCTCTCCATTCAACACCACCTTTTACAATATTCCCCATCTTCTCTCAAGGGTACTCCAGTTTCTTTGCTCTCCAGTTTTTTTAGACATTAATCATGTCTTTCAGATTCAGAGGGGTACGTCTCTATCTCTAAGTGTATCCATGTATTTGATGAATTTGTATGTTCACAAGGCTTATAGAAATTTTTGTACTTCCACATTATCAACAATTACTTCGATTAGCTAAATGTTTTTAGGTTCTTGATTTTCTGTTGATAATTTTGATTTAAGCACCATGGTAGCATCTACTTTATGTTGTAGAAAACGCAGCCCCTTAGTAATCAGTGACTCCCTGATCCATATGACCATATGAGGTTCTGTTAAGCACAACTTCTGAAGTTATAAAGTTACACCACCCAACTAGGATGTAACACTATTCTTAATATATTCATTATAATTGAACAAGAAATATGCAAACGTTTAGAGAGTTACTTCTAATAATAGGTACAAAAGAAATAGTCAAGTTGGCCTCGTACCACCATTATTCCGGGAAAAAAAAGATAAAGGCCAAATTTTGAATAGTTAAATTTAGTTTTTCAGTGAAGAACTAAAATCTATTTGCTTCTTTGGTATGTGAAATCCTCAAATTCTCTATCTCTTTCCATGTTACATGTTGAACCTAAGCTGGATTTTTCCTTGATTTTCAGCCAAATGCTTCTTTTGGAATGGGTGTGGCTGATCACGGCAAAAATGCATTCTTGGAGCTAAAGAGGAAGAAAGTCCACAGATATGTGATTTTCAAGATTGATGAAAAGAAAAAGGAGGTTATTGTTGAGAAAACTGGCAGCCCTGCTGAAAACTTTGATGATTTTACTGCTTCTTTGCCAGAAAATGATTGCCGATATGCGGTGTATGACTTTGATTTTGTGACCTCCGAGAATTGCCAAAAGAGCAAGATTTTCTTTGTTCATTGGTTAGTTCCCAGCTCCTTCTGCCTATTTTCATCTGCATATGATTGCCACTAGGCTTGATCTTTTACTGATTTTAACTGTGCACCATACATTTCTTGAACTCATGTCTTGGAAACAAAAACAAGTTGTACACCAGCTTGGTTTTCCTGTATGTTTCCTTCTAAGATGGGGAAGTGTAGGATAAAGGAGGTAGAAATTCGTGGTAGAACTTTGTCCGTTGAAAGGTATAAATGTGATAGAGAGATATTTTAATCTTTCTATCCTATTATATTATTATATATGACTAATAATAACATATAAGGACTGAACTATATTTTTTTCTTGAATCACAAATTTTAAGCATTTTGTAATGTAATTTAGTGGTACTTGTTATGTAATATTTAGTGACATAAACTTCTGTTCGAATTCACATAGAAAATTAGATACTTTGATCCTTGTATTTCAAAGCAGTTCGTTCTTTCTGGGATTGGAACTATCACTTTTGTCCAAATTCTTAAGCTTTATTTCTACTTTTACTTTTCCTCTTATACTTCTGACAAAGAGGGGAAGCAACGTTTGACTCTTCTCCTCCAATTTCACTCCTCTAACTCCTCCTTTTATGACCAAGTAAATCTGATGTTTTTTTTTTCAATCAAGTCCTAACAAAACCTAATTGTTAAACTACAAATTTGACAAACAGCAAAAGAACAGCGGAACTCAATGCACTCAAATGGTTGATTTAATGGATCTCTGCAATGTGATGTTGCCTTCAACCTGAAATTATCTGCATGAGTTGTTTTTATTTGGATGGCATGGGCTCCATTCCTTATAATGCGATTCGTTAAGTTTTCTTCACCTTTTAAGGTATATCTTGTCTCATGGACAAGTTACTTGTTAGTATTTAATATTTCAGTGAAATTTCTTTTGAATGCCAATATGTTTGTCTCATTTTTACCACTAAATGCCAATACAAAATGAGTTCGGTTGTATGTGCTGGAAGATTTAGATCATGTCTTACTCTCATTGTACGAGCATCAGTTATGATCAGGCCTCACTAGCAAAGTAGTTTTGAAAATCTTTTGGGTGCTCTCTTTATAAGAGCAAATGAAATAAAGATAAACTAAGGTTTGGGAGCATATTTGAGAAATTTTAAATATGTGGCCGACTGGTCTGCCTCTATGTTTGTTTGTTTTTCTATGGATTACGGTATTTGATCATTTCATGACATGGAAGCTACTTCATTGCTAGTACATTTGAATTGAGGTTCAAATTCAGCATCTTCAAAGAACTAAAAGTAACAGCCTAACATTCTCAGTGCATTCCTTTTGTTTCCTTAGGTCTCCTGCAACATCTCGTATTCGTTCAAAGATGCTTTACGCCACTTCCAAAGACGCATTTAGAAGAGAGCTGGATGGTTTTCATTATGAGATTCAGGCTACTGATCCCACAGAAGTTGATCTTGAAGTGCTGAAAGACCGTGCTCACTGAGCCCTCTTGCATCAAAAGCTATCTTCCTCAGAATAAAGGAAGAGCATTAGCAGGGCCATACCATCATAATGATTAGTGCTTATAGCTTATCGTTGGCCCTGTTTCTTACACAGGAAAAATTCTTCTTAAATAATAGGGAATTTGGGAAAGCTGATTTCCAGTAACACATTTTAGCTTGTTAGTGTATATGGTGTTGCTATTGTTTTGCTTTTTCTCAGATGTTTGAACAATTAGGAAGTGCATAATAATATCAGTGGTTCTCAAGCAAGTATAGTATTCATGGGTTGCAAGGGGCTGGATCCTCTCTAATCCTTATTCTCCACTTCTCTTCAAATTAAGGATTATGGTTTAAGTCTTACATTCTGGAGCCACGTCAAGTTAGTAGCACTATCAGGTATTGGATTTCCTTATCAAATTGTTCAGTTTTTTTAACTATGAGTAGAAATCGACAAGCATTTGAAGTAAAATTGTCTTCTAGGAAAGTGAGTTAACATGCCTACTGTTATGTTAATAAAGATTTGTAACATGACAGCTTGTGTAATAAAGTATATTGCTGTAGACAAGGATGAAAAGTTAGAATTTGCAATATTATTAATTTTAGTTTCTTTTTGTTGTACTTGTGGTCGGCAAACTGGTTGAAATTTGCATGTTGAGGAACTCTGCTACTTGGTTAAGATGTCATGTTGCAAACTGGCAAAATGAAAACGCATTTTCTTAATAGGAACTGCCAAGTTTCCCTCTTAAAACTATGAACTCGCAAGTTACAACAATCTTTACACCCATTGAATCATGGATATAGTTCAAAATGTTTGAAGTGCTCTAGTTCAATCCAAACTATGTTGAAGTAGAATTGAATTTTTCGACATAAAGCGAAAGAAAACTCGTCTCACCATATGGTGAAATCGAAGCAAGAGTTAGAGAAATTGCAGGGAAACTAATTTGTTAAGATAGATGTCCTTCAAACCTCTAAAAACTACATTTCTTTTTCAGATTTTGTTTTTCAGTGTTGGGGACTTCTATGATGTACTAAACTAATATTTGGAACTCTTTATGACTGCATAAAAATATATTACCAGGACGATATGCCATTAATACATTATGCGATAGATAGAACTCCATAATTGCTGACAATTACACAGATACATGAAACTATCTCTACACTTGGAGGTAATAGCTTGAACTTAAGAAACTATAGTACTAGTCGAAAGAACATAGACCTTATCCATCCTTGCAGGACCTTTGCAGAACATAAAAAGGAAAAAAAGAAAAAAGCAATGAAAAGAGTAACTACTTTTACACAGGAACAGTCCTGTTATTAGATGGATGAGTCTCCACCTCTGCTCCTGCCTCAGTTGAGTCCTCATTTTCTCTTGACATCTCTTCTAGTGACTTCCCCTTTGATTCTGGAACCAAGAAAGTGAAAAATGTTCCCAGAAGGTTGACTACGCCCAGGACGATAAGGGAATTTCTCACCCCAATTCCAGCAGGATAACCTGCATCAGCCTTAGTCTTATCTTGTGGCTGAGCCAAATACAGGAACCCGAAAGCACCCACCATTGCTCCTAACTTCCCAGATGCAGCTGATATTCCATGGCAAGTCGAGCGCAATCTAGCAGGGAAAATCTCAGCTGGCACGACGAATGTGGTGGCATTGGGTCCGAAGTTGGCAAAGAAGAAGGTCAGTGAATAGAGAACCACGAATCCGATATGGTTGCCAGGGTGAGTCCAGTGGTTGTAAGGAATGGCCAGAGCAAACATGAACACCGTCATCATTGCAAAACCAAGCAATTGAATGGTAAACCTTCCAATCCTATCAATGAGGAACACTGTGAACCAGTAGCCAGGCACGGTACTGCAGAGAGCGATTAGAGTTTGCGCCCTTGCAATTTTGTAAACCTCTTCAACTGCATTCATTGTCTTGGCAGCAGGAATCCATCCAATGGCACTGAATATATCTTTCTGGAACAGATTTTGGCTGTAGTATGCAATGTCAAGCAGAAACCATGTGCTGGTTGTGCCAAGCAAGTGAAGTCCATGTCTACTAACGAATTGTTTTGTGAACAAACCAAATTCATTGCTGGACTTTACAGCAGTGGTAGCAGAAACTGCAGGCTCCTTTTGCTCCGCCCCAATGTCAACGTGCATAACCTTTTCCATATCTGCAGTTGCCTGCTGAACATTCTTGGCAACAAGAGCAGTGTAACGAGCGGTTTCAGGCATCTTCATCCTCCAGTAGTAAGTGAGAAGAGCAGGAACAGCTCCAACCATTAATATGATCCTCCACACATAGTCAGCTTGAGGAACTGTTGAGCCAAGCGCATCGACCTCATAAGCCGGCGCCTTGAAACTTGCCTGGAATGCAGCAGAAATAATGATGGCAAAGATACCACCTGCTAAAATCCCAAATCCTTGCATGGCGAAAACAGCAGCAATAAAGGCGCCCCGAGTCTTCTTGTTGGCATATTCAGACATAATAGTAGCAGAAAGCGGGTAATCACCACCAATTCCAAAACCAAGCCAGAAGCGAAAGAAGCAAAGGGTGGCCAAGACAGTCTTAGGCTCCCTACCAAAAGAAAGACCTGAAGCAACTGAGCATAAGCACATGAGCATAAGGGTCATGCCATAGACTTTTTTCCTGCCCATTTTGTCACCGAGCCAGCCAAAGAAGAGTTGCCCAGCAAGGGTACCACAGAAAGCGACGCCATTGACAGCAGCCGAGACGTTAGGAGGTAGACTCCCAGGCTTTGGAGAGCCATCGACATGGTAGTAAATGCGGCCGAGCAACTTAGTGACTAGAGAGATGCAAAACAGATCATAGGCATCAGTGAAAAATCCCATGCCAGCTATTATGATTGCTGTGAAGTGATACCATTGTGTTTTGGCCGTATCAAGCGCATTCAGAACCTTCATATCCCCAGCCATTTCTACTTCTTGTCTTTGTTAACTCTCCTCTTCTACAATGATCTATCTGCATATCAAAACAACAATATTCAGCATTTCGACCCTGATGGAGCTTTTAGACTTATCTCTGCCAAAAGAGCAGCATTCTCAACATTCAAAACAGCTATTAGCTATTATAACCCAAACAACAACAAAATAAAAGAAGGAAAAAAGAAAATCATGCATATTGACAAGAAATTCAATAGGATCTGGCACAAAATGGTAACAAACAATAAGTCCATTTTAGTGGGGTCTATATATGTCTTTGAATTCAAATAAAATAGGAAACATGTGTAAGTCTTAATTATAGAAGCAGATCATCCCTTATTCTCCTAGAAAAGCCACATCTTTATTGATATTTAAAAGCTGCATCTCCAACCCCATCCCACGCACCCACCCCTCCGCCAAAATCACCAAATACCTCGTCAGCGCAGAGCTACATACGCTCTAGCCTCTAGGGTGGCAAGTTGAACACCTTTTCTCGAAAAAATATAAGTATGGTGTATACAGACCACATATTAGTACTTTTGTACATATATATATATTTAGCCCCCCCTCAAGATCCAAAAATATCAGACACTAATATGGCAACTGACATGATTTCAAATTAGGTATCCAAACAAATAAAACAATAATTCGTGTATCCTATAATTAGGTGATATTTTTAATAAGCAGCAAAGAAAGTAAAATAAAATCTTGCATATTTCAAGAATCACGGCACGTTAATCAACTTGGAAAAGTTGAAATATATATGTGGCATTCTTCTTTATCTTGCATGCGAGAGAAGAATCTTGATGTACACACACTCAGAAAACTCTAATGCATACAGACATGCATGTATATACTACTATATATCTAATATCACACCGTGGACTCATACATATACACATATATACATGTATTAACGACTGGAAAAAGGAAAAGAAAAAAGAAGATAGAAACATATACAGACCTGCTATTGCTGCAAATAGATACGAGAAAGAGAAAAGAGCAGAAGAACGAGAGAAGAGAAAAGGATGGGTGGAAGAGAGGGCTAAGGCTAATGAGTATATATACGACGAGGATTCTGTAACCACCTGGGGATCTCCTCTGGCATATTCCTTCCCCGCTTTTAGGAGGCTTCTTGGTTTCCTCCTAAATATAGGATCCGTTAGATAATACCACACGTTCTCCAATAGGAAAAGGTAAAAATAAGAAAATAAAGAATTTTCCAAATCCAAATATTAAGAAGATTCGGCTTTTACAAATTCCTATATACCCCCTTTTGACATTACCTTGTTTTAAAATACAAGTTAGTATTCATAATAAATTTATAGCAGTTGCTGATCACGTGCGTTCTATGTACATTTTATGCGTAGTACGTGCATTTCTTACGTTGCATGTACATCTCGTGTCATTTAGTATTTAAAAATCACATATAGATATAGATATAATTATGAAAAATCACGTATCAACTCCCACTACTCAGACCCGCTTACGCCCACCCCACCCACTCACATAAAAATTATTTATTTTCTCCAGTGAAGTGATAGTGTATCGTGGAGAAAGAAAGACTATTGGCGGCAGTAGTGTGAGGGAGGCAAGAGGAGAGAGGGAAGGGTAGAGGGCGGAAGTGACAGTAGAACAGTGGTGGCGGAAGAGAGGAGGAAGTGAAGAGTGAAGGATAGTGATGGCAGTTCTCTAAGAGAGAGAGAGGCGAGGAGGAAGGGGAAGGATGAAAGTAGTGGAGGTGTATATGGTCGAGGTCGAGTTCGCCTGCGACATGAAAGGACAGGCTCGGAACATGACAATGAAAGACTAAAGATCGGCCCCAAGTCACACCGGGCTAGAACCCGGGGTCAGAACACCTGCCTTCGAGAACATTGAGTCCGAGACCTCGGAGTCGACCATAGCCCCGAACGAGCTCGAAGAAACATTGTTAGCATAACTAACAGAAGGCCGAAATATTCGTAACCGGGCAGATGTTGTGGCGGGAATCTCGACGCGTATCAGTAAGGAACCGACAATCAGCAAATCAAGGAATTTTACCTTTTATAGAATTATACCTAAAGTAGGACTCCTCTATTATACAAAGGGGAGTCTGATAATTCATTGAGGATATTGTAACACACATCCCAAGGCAATATATTATTATTATTTCTCTTTAAGCTCTTTTTTTTCTGTATCCTCACACCGATCGAAGCGTATCTGGCTCGAGGGTGAATAACCTTCCGAGGCTAAGACTGTTCAATTCGCGTGGTTTGCATTTACTTTATCATTATTTATTTCAATTGCAATATAATTTATCGTTTTGTGTCAAGTTAGTCCACGTATCCTTAAAATCATTACAAATTCAATTGTTATCTGATTTTAAGGGTAAACAGTTTGGCGCCCATCGTGGGGGCTAAGGATAATAGTGGTTATTTGATACAAATCTCCATAACACACACTACTTTATACTTGTTCTTTGAAGCGTCTCTAATTTCAGGTTAAAACTTAAAATGTCGAACTCTCAATCAGCACCCATACATGTTGACAACGAGTCCGATCATCATGGTGAAATAACAATATAGCACTCGGTGACGAAGTACCTCCCGTTGATCCTATCGGAATTCCGGTCGTAGACCCAATTGACACTAATTCACATGTGGATATCAACACAAACCTGCCTACCGACCCCGAGAATAGTGTCCGTGGTGGAGCCCGATCGGCAGCTCAAAATACACAAAACGTTGGTGGAGACGGGATCAGTTTAAAGGTGATCTTTGAAATACTAGAGGTTCAACAGGCGGCGATAGCTTAGTTACAGAACCGAAGCCGCGCACCGAGCAAAGTTGAACCCGATTCACCCTGGGAAGTCATCCACAGGGATGAACCGGTCGTAGAAAGGTCAAATAAAAACGAATCGGGGACTAACCCCGAGATCATAAAGATGCTCGAGGAACTGACAAAACGGGTAGAGTCAGGGGAGAAGAAAATCAAAGTTAATGACAAAAAGGTAGAAACCTACAATTCCAGGGTAGATCAAATCTAGGGAGCACCACCTATAATGAAAGGCCTCGATTCCAAGAAGTTTGTGCAAAAACCTTTTCCTCCGAGCGCGGCTCCAAAGCCGATCCCTAAGAAATTCCGCATGCCCGAGATTCCTATATATAACTGAACGACCGACCCAAATGAGCACGTAACCTCTTACACATGTGCCATCAAAGGGAACGGCTTGGAGGATGATAAGATCGAGTCTATCTTGTTGAAGAAGTTCGGAGAGACCCTGTCAAAAAGAGCTATGACATGGTACCATAACTTACCTTCTAATTCTATTGACTCATTTGTTATGCTTGCAAATTCTTTCGTGAAAGCACACGCCAGGGCCATCAAGGTCGAGACTAGGAAATCAGACCTTTTCAAAGTAAAATAGAAGGATAACGAAATGCTCAGAGAGTTCGTGTCCCAGTTTCAAATGGAACGAATGGACCTGCCACCGGTCGCTAATGATTGGGCCATTTAGGCTTTCACCCAAGGACTTAATATTCGGAGCTCATTGGCCTCACAATAGTTGAAACAGATCCTGGTGGAATATCCGGCCATCACTTAGGCCAATGTACATAACCGATATCAATCAAATATTAGGGTCAAAGATGATCAGCTTAGGACCCCTTCCGGGTCTGTATATCCCATCAGAACCATTGACAAAGTCAAGAGAGACATCGATCGTGAACCGAGATCAAGATCAGTCACATAATGGAGACCGAAAGAGTAGTGGGCCCGGGTGTAGCTCTATGAGAAATGAAGGGAGAAGCGATCGACGTCAGAGCAATCGGGGACTCATAAGCAAAAATAGCTTCGACAGGCCCATCGGGCCTAAAGAAGCACCGAGGTTATCGGAATACAACTTTAACGTCGATATTGCCGCCATTGTATCAGCTATCAGACGCATCAAAGATACCAAATGGCCTCAACCTCTACAATACGATCCAACCCAAAGGGATCCTAACAAGATGTGTAAATATCATGGCACTCGTGGCCACAAAACCGAGGATTACTGACAGTTGAGAGAGGGAGTAGCCCAACTATTTAAAGATGTGCATCTTTAAAAATTCCTGAGCGACCGAGCCAAGAATCATTTCAGGGATAGGGATTCTAACAAACAAACCAAACAAGAAGAACCTCAACACGTCATTAACATGATCATTGGTGGGGTCGATGTCCCTCAGGGGCCGAAGTTGAAGCGCACCAAAGAGCCCATCATGAGGGAAAAACGAACTCGAGATTACATACCGGAAGGAACCTTGTCTTTCAATGACGAGGATGTAGAAGGGATCGTGTAGCCCCACAATGATGCACTGATAATATTTGTACTGATAAATAAATTTGCAGTTAAGCGTGTGTTGGTTGATCTAGGTAGCTCGGCCAACATCATCTGAACGAGGGTAGTGGAGCAGCTCCGTCTACAAGATCAAATCGTGCCTGCAGTCCGAGTTCTAAACAGTTTCAACATGGCCTGTGAAACCACTAAGGGGGAGATAACATTACCGGTGAGCACCACCGGGACCATCCAGGAAGCTAAGTTTTATGTGATCGAAGGAGACATGAGGTACAACGCTTTGTTCGGGAGGCCATGGATCCCTAACATGAGTGCAGTACCCTCGACTCTGCACCAAGTGTTAAAATTCCCAACATCGAGTGGGGTTAAAACAGTTTATGGGGAACAACCGGCCGCCAAACTCTTGGTCCCACCTTGATATGATAGGGATCCCACCGGAGATAACTACTCACAAACTAAGCCTGGACCCGAAGTTATATCCGTCAAGCAGAAGAGGTGACCCGGTACGAGGTCAAACATGTTTTCATCAAGAACGAGGTATCTAAACTCCTTAAAATAGGGTCCATTTGGGAGGTTAAATACCAAATTGGTTAGCAAATGTAGTGGTAGTCCCTAAAAAAAGGAACAAATTAAGAATGTGTGTAGACTATAAGGATTTGAATAAGGCATGTCCCAAGGACTCTTTCCCTTTGCCCAACATCGATCGCATGATCGATGCCACGACCGGTTATGAGATCCTCAGTTTTCTCGATGCCTACTCCGGGTAAAACCAAATACGGATGAACCTAGATGATCAGGAAAACACCTCCTTTAGACAAGGTGGGTTGCTCTGATGGTAAGCACCCTCCACTTCCAACCAAGAGGTTGTGAGTTCGAGTCACCCCAAGAGCAAGGTGGGGAGTTCTTGGAGGGAAGGATGCCGAGGGTCTATTGGAAACAGCCTCTCTACCCCAGGGTAGGGGTAAGGTCTGCGTACACACTACCCTCCCCAGACCCCATTAGTGGGATTATACTGGGTTGTTGTTGTTGTTGTTGTCACTAAGTACGACACTTACTGCTATAACGTGATGCCATTCGAATTAAAAAATGCCGGTGCCACTTACCAACGCCTAGTAAACTGGATGTTCGAGGAACAAATAGGGAATTCAATGGAGGTTTACATTGAATATATGTTGGTTAAGTCCCTACGAGCAGAGGACCATTTAAAATATTTGTAGGAAACCTTAAGCATATTGAAGAAATACAATATGAAGTTGAACCCGGAGAAATGCACGTTTAGAGTTGGATCAGGTAAATTCCTCGGATCCATGGTATCCAATCGGGGAATCGAGATCAATCCTGACAAAATAAAAGCCATCGAAGATATCACGGTTGTGGACAAGAGCCACAAATTCTTCTCATTATTGAAAAAGAAGAATAACTTCTCATGGACCCCGAAGTGCCAACGGGCCTTGGAGGAACTCAAGCAGTATCTATTGAGCCCACCGCTGTTTCACACGTCGAAGAAAGACGAACAACTATACTTGTACTTGGAAGTATTGGAGATAGCGGTAAGTAGAGTCCTGATCCGGGATGAGCAAGGTATGCAATTTTCAATTTACTATGTTAATAGGACCCTAGGTGAGGAAGAAACAAGGTACCCTCACCTAGAAAAGTTGGCGCCCGCTTTGCTAAGCGCCTCTAGAAAGATAAATCCATACTTCCAGTGTCACCCGATATGTGTCGTGACTACTTACCCATTGAGGAATGTTATTCATAAGCCCGAGCTCTCAGGCTGGTTGGCCAAATGGGCTGTGGAAATCAGTGGGTACGATATTGAATATCGACACCAGACTGCCATTAAATCTCAAATTTTGGCATACTTTGTGGCCGACTTTATGCCGGCCCTAATACGTGAGGTTGAAAGATAGTTATTAATCAACTCAGGGACCTCATCGGGGATCTAGACCCTTTTTACGGATGGCGCCTTGAATGCAAAAGGGTCTGGACTTGGCATCGTATTGAAGCCACCAATAGGCAATGTAGTTAGACAATCTATTAGAACTGTGAAATTGACTAAGAAGGAGGCCGAATATGAGGCCATGATTGCAGCTCTCGAACTAGCCAAAAGCTTGGGGGCAAAGGTAATCGAAGCCAAGTGCGACTCCCTCCTAATGGTGAACCAAGTTAATAGGACGTTCGAGGTTAGAGAAGAACAAATGCAAAGGTACCTAGATAATTTGTAGGTAACATTACATCGGTTTAGAGAATGGACTTTGGAACACGTACCCCGGGATCAAAACAGTGAGGTCGATGCCCTTGCGAACCTAGGATCATCGGTCGAGGACGACGATTTCAACTCAGAGGCAGTCGTACAGCTTATGATATCGGTAGTGGAAGAAGGCCAGGCCGAGATTAACTCGACGAGCCTAACTTGGGATTGGAGAAATAAATATATAGAATGTATGAAGATCGAAAAACTGCCCTTGTACACAAAAGAATCGAGGTTTATGCGTACAATGGCAGCCTAGTTTAGCCTGTCCGAAGACGGAACCCTCTTTAGAAGAACATTCGATGGCCTACTCGCGATATGTCTAGGACCAAGGGATACCGAGTACATTTTGAGGGAAATCGACGAGGGAACCTGTGGAAATCATTCAGGCGCCAAATCATTCGTTCAAAAAGTAATTAGAACCGGCTACTACCGGATCGATATGAAAAAGGACACAAAAGAGTTCGTATGAAAATGTGATCAATGTCAAAGACATGCTCTGAAAACTAGTCAATCATAAACCCGGGGAGCTGCAGCATTCGGTTCTGTCACCATGGTTGTTCATGAAGTGGGGAATGAACATCGTCGGCCCTCTTCCATGGGCACCCGGTAAGGCTCAATTTATATTGTTTATGATTGACTATTTTTCAAAGTGGGTGGAAGCCCGGGCATACGAGAAAGTTAAGGAGAATGAGGTCATCGACTTTATTTGTGACCACATCATATGCCGGTTCGGAATGCTAGCTGAGATTGTGTGCGACAATGGGAAACAATTCATCGACGGAAAAGTAAGCAAGTTTCTCGAAAACCACAAGATCAAAAGGATCCTATCAACGCCCTATCACCCTAGTGGGAACATATAAGCAGAACCGACCAACAAAACCATACTCCAAAACCTCAAAAAGAGGTTAACTGATGCTAAAGGAAAATGGAGGGAAATCCTCCCCGAAGTCTTATGGGCATACCATACGACCTCGAAGTCCTGTACTGGGGCCACCCGGTTCTCACTGGTTTATAGCGTCGAAGCTCTAATACCGGTCGATGTCAGAGAGCCTAGTCTCAGGTTCCGATATACAACCAAGGAATCAAATGATGAGACTATGAATACGAGCCTAGATCTATCAGATGAAAGGCGTGAAGCAGCCTTTGTCTGGTTTGCCGGCCAAAAATAGCGGATTGAGAGATATTACAATCAAAGGGCCAAACTTTGACACTTCAATGTCGGTGACTTAGTGTTAAGGAAGGTCACACTAAGCACCTGAAACTCGATCGAAAGGAAGTTGGGTACGAACTGGGAAGGTCCGTATCAAATTATCGAGATCACCGGAAAGGGGTCCTACAAACTCGGAGCAATGAACGACGAGCAACTACCGAACAACTGGAATATAACTCACTTGAAATGATATTACTGCTAAGGTATGACCCCATTTATTTCTATTATTTTAAGCTAACACTTGCATGTAACAAACAAGGAGCGAAATAATTTTTAGGCCTGAAAGCACACGTTGCATTCTTTTTCCCTTGAACCAGTTTTGTCCCAAATGGGTTTTCCGGCAAAGTTTTTAACGAGGAAGTAGTAAATCATGCTAACCTAGAATTGAAGGCCAGTTATGAACCGATATCGAAGATTACGAGAACAGTATTCGAGCTCTCTCTACGATTGGCCCCGAACACTGGGGCGCATTACCCTCAGATAACGACTTTAGCAAGGAAAGAAACTTTATGATTGAATGGTCTCGGCTCGATCGATAGGATTTGTTGTAAGGACCAAACGGTCAAATGAACCATGCCCGCATAGACTGCTCGAGCCATGGCACAAAACTTTTACACATGTATAACTATTCCACACAGGAATAAAAAGAAGTTTCTACCTTGCGGATAAATATCTTGCCCCTTAAGAATTTCTCTTTTTTCTTTCCCCTTAAGGAATTTTCTAAATTCGATCCCCTAAATGTATCGAGACCAAGGGCCTCCTTTATCCGGGTTCAAACAATCACTCCCAATCGGGGACTGCGATCCAAAAATAAACTCGGGCTGCTCGGGATATCGAAGCCCGGGGTTATATGACCTATTAGGCAGTGCCCGAACCTTTAAGGCTACGACCATCCCCATTCGGGGACTGTTATCTTAGGAAAGCCCGGATAACTCGAGGTGATAAGCCCACTGGGAAACACTTGAACCAAAAAGGACTACAACCATATTAAAATGACTCGGAGACGTCCGTGACCCGTGATAAAAAACAAGGCCTTGAAAAATTTCTAAACCGGTTCTAAAGGCTACCCTCGACAAACTATAATCTAAAACTTATAAGTACCCTGGGGAAACGTTCTGGTCATACCGAACCCCCGCGATGCCTTAGGCAAAATAATGTCAAAGTCAAGGCCTGTTCGAACCTCCGAACATGACCTAACTAATTCATGCTAAGGCATTTCGATCTTTGCAAATACAAATAATAAAGCAAAGTACACAAAAACCTCAAAGATTGTCGAGGGAAAAAGCAAACCTTATATTATATATACAGTCTTTACAAAGGCCAAATTGCCTTGACAAAAAGTACACAAGTACAAAATACAAAAATTGTGCAAGGCACTTAAACGGCCTGGTCTTTACCGGAGCCAGCCTCATCGCCAGGGTCTTCGGAGTCTCCTTCGCCCTCGAATCTGCTCGAACTCTCAAAATCTTCCTTGGGATAAGCCAACCTTTTGGCCTCAGCTTCGAGCCCCTTAACACTCTCGATTTCGGCCGACAAGTCGAAACCCCGAGTATGAATCTCCTCTAGGGCCTCCCTTCGGGATTGCCGCTTCGCATGCTCGACGATATCTTTCGACGGGCTTAGGCCGCCTCAGTATCGGCCTTATATTGGGCCACCATTTTGTCGGCATCGACTTTAACAACAGCAACCGCCGACTAGGCTGTTTCCAGCTCCTTGGCGATATTTCCTCGATCAGAGACGGATAGACTCAGCTGAGACTGGAGCTCCTCAACCTTTTTGTCCTACAACTCGGGCTTTTCCTTTGCCGCTCCAAGCTGAGCCTCAGACGAAGCTAGTTGCTCACGAGTAGTCTCTTTTTCCGAGGCCAAGCGGTCGATCCTGCCTCTTTATTCGTCAGTCTTGGCCTTGACAACATCCATCTCAGCTCGAAGTTGGTCAACCTGATCGATTTTTTTGTTGGACCTACGGATTCCGATCGTTAGTCACCTAACCTAGATCATCATCACTAGCCTCAAATATTTTTATCTGCTCGACTAAGTCGGCATGCTCCTTCCGAGCCTCCTCCAGCTCAGCTCGGAGGCACTTAGCCACCCCCCTCACGCTGCTCGCTGAGAAGTTTGTAAGAATCTCTCTTCACGTTGAGCCCTCGAACCTCGACCTCAAACTAGTTTAGCCCATCCTGATATCGAAGAAAGGTCTCATGATGCAGCACCGAGGCCTGTTGGCACAAAGTAAAATGTTAGTATTATCTACAGATTAGTCTAAGTATGAATTGAAATCATCAAGAGATATTTGAAGTTACCAGGTTTAGCGCCTGTTGTGCTTCATTAAACAGGCAGGGCGCGTCAACCTCGTTCATCTTAGCTTGGTCTTCCTCGGTCTCCAAACTCTGAAGGTAGCTGGCCACCCCTACGGGGGCAGAGAGTATCCGGGCATACTCCGAAACGGAGATGACGATCGACCGCTTTCGGTCGGGATCCACACTAAGAGCTGGAATTCAGTTGACCATCTTTGGGCTTAAAGAAGGCCTGCTTGTTCTCGAAGACGAGCTCTTCTTTGGAATCTCCAAGTCACCCAACCCGGTGATGTCCTCCGTGGCGGTAGAATCCACGCCATCAAAAACGTCGCGAAATAGGTCGTCTGCTCTGTAGGCCCCCCTCGTTGGGACGTTTCTTCACCGTTGTGATAACCCAAAAATTTTATCTTTAATTTAAACATTCATTTCTGTGTTCTATAAAGATGTTGAGAGCGTACCTTCTATGAGTTACGTATCACCTGAATAGTTGATGTTAATGGCATTCCTTTTCTAGTAATATATTGCTTATGAGGCCACTGTTTGTATTATTTTCATGTTGTGTTACATTGATTGGATTATGTATGTGTTGTTAGGATTACTTTCTGGGATTCTCTGGTAGGTGAATAGGCCTGGTTATAAAGGAAACTCTGGCGAAATGTTTGGAAATTTTGGGAGTTAGTAAAAATTCGGGAAATTGAAATGGGTGAAAGAAAAGATAAGTTAGGTTATGTGTTTGGGGCGGACTCTGCTTATCATTTAAGGACTAATAATATGATAGATATCAATTGGATATGATAATAAGTGTACGAGACATATTTTAAGTGATGTGGGGTCTAAGAAGAGGCCTAAGTCTAAGTCAAGTTGGAAAATTTTATAATAAACTAAAGGTCCAAATGGGTACGCACAAGACCAAAATTTGGACAAGCATATCTAAATATATATAAGGATTTATGTGATTATAAACCTATCTAATGAAAGGTCTTCGAGTCTAGTTTTTAAATCTTCAAACCGTTCATCATTCTGACACTCTTACAAGAAGTTATGACCAAATTACCAAAGGCTGGAAGAATGTGATTCTGCGGTCAGATATGCGACCGCAGAATCATTATGCGAACCGCAAAACTGATTGTGCGACCCCAAAATGGTCGCATATCTGACCAGTGTAGCCCAGTTCTGGGCATCAGTTTTGCGGTCCATTGTGCGACACACATACCCATTGTGCGGTCCATTGTGCGATCGCACACCTGAGTTTGGAAGGTCCATTTTCCTATTTTTATAACCGACCCCATTTTGATAAATAGGCTTTAGGGCTTATTTTGGGGCAATTATCTGATGATTTTAGAGAGAAGTAAGAGTGTTCTAGTGAGAGGAAGTGGGTGAAGTTCTTTGTTCATCAAAAATCTTGTTCAATCTTTGAAATCCAACAAGGAAATATCACAAGATCTTCACCCAAGAGGTATGGTTCTAACCCCTAGTCTTCAATTTGAAGTTTGGGTAAAGATGTGTGATTGGGAGTGTGACTCTTGGATGTGAGAGTATTAGTTATACATGCTTGTACCAATAAGGTTGTGGGAAGATTGTTGAGTTTAAATGGGTAAAGATTGGGTTGAAAATGGTAGAAATCTTCAAGGACTTTAATTGAGGATTTGAAAAGCAATCCGATGTCGAAATTCGATAATGTTTATATGGTTGAACTCGTATCGGAACGTGTATTTGGATTTTGTGAGGTTTTTTGGTATTCAAGACGTGGGTCCCACTATCAAATTTTAAAATAAATTTTGGGTTTTAATACGGAAAATTAGTAATTTCATATGGAATTAATCCCTACGATTCGTGTTGAGTATATTGAATTGTTTATGACTAAATTTGAAGCTTTCAGACACTAATTCGCGAGGTAAATGTTTATTGGAATCTTGAATTTGGTTGCAAAGCGAGGTAAGTGTCGTGGTTAACCTTAACTTGAGGAAATAAAACCCTTAAATTATTTGTTAAGTGAAATTCGTGTGTAATGAAATATATGCGAGGTGACGAGTGCCTATACGTCGTCAAATTGATTGTTTGCACAATTATCTGAAAATCATAAATTATTTTAAATCATGAATTAATTATTACATTAATTATTTCTCTCAAATTCCTTGTTCAATATTATGTCTTGAATCCATGCTATAATTGCTACATGCTTATTTGAATTATATGTCGTAATTGCTATTTGACATTTAGCATATTATATATTAAATTGCCTATTATCTCCCTGATTTTCACAATTAATTGCTACTTGTCATTACTTATTTCCTAAATAAATCATAATAATTGTATGCTTTGTTGCTTAATAATTTCTTATCAAATGAGGTATTTATTGGAGTACTTTTACATTTAAGAGTTATTTAATTATATGTTTAGAGCGGGTTGCATGCCACAACGGAATTTAATTGAAAGATTATATTGTTGTATCATGAATTAATTATTACATTAATTATTTCTCTCAAATTACTTGTTCAATATTATATCTTGAATCCATGCTATAATTGCTACATGCTTATTTGAATTATGTGTCGTAATTGCTATTTGACATTTAGCATATTATATATTAAATTGCCTATTTTTTCCCTAATTTTTACAATTAATTGCTACTTGTCATTACTTGTTTTCTAAATAAATCATTATAATTGTATGCTTTGTTGCTTAATAATTTCTTATAAAATGAGGTATTTATTGGAGTACTTTTACATTTAAGAGTTTTTTAATTATATTGCTGGAGCGGATTGTACGCCGCAACAGATTTTATTTTAAGTTTATATTGTTGGAGCGGGTTGCACGCCGCAACGGAAATAAATTGAGGGATTATGACTGCTGAATTGACTTCAATTATTTTTATATGATTTACCGGTCTTATTTCTATTCCTGTTATTATTATTAATGCGTACAGGTTAATATAAGCGATCTGCTTTAGCCTCGTCACTACTTTGTCGAGGTTATGCTCGGCACTTACAAAGTACATGGGGTCGGTTGTACTCATACTACACTCTGCACTTGTTGTGCAGATACCAGAGTTGTTCCCTGCAGCGTAAAATAGATTTGCTCGGATTCAGCTATTCGCAGGAGACTTGAGGTATGACTACATGGCGTTCGCACTTCTGAAGTCCCCTTATACTTTATCTTAGATGTGTGCTTCCTTTCAGACAACTTTATTTTGTTCAGACCCTTGTTTGTACTATAATAGAAGCTTGTGCACTTGTGACTCCAGTTCTAGGTAGGGGTGGCACGTGGACCGATCCGGGCCCTAAACGGGCAAAGTGGGCCGGTCCAAATGGCCCTAGTCCCGGTCCGGTCCCTAACTAAACGGGCCAAATGATCCCGGGCTAAACGGTCTTTTTTTAGGAACCGGCCCGGGACAAAAAGATGTAAACAAAATATCTAAGGCAATGTCTTGTAAATTTTATTATAGAATTGTGACCTAAACTTTTTAATTCAAAATTTAAAGACTAAAATATTGTAAAGAGATATTCAAAGCAATGCCTTGTAATTTTATTATAGCATTAAAAAAAACATGGCAATATCTTTCTTAGTCTTCCACCCCCTATCGAATGAGCACAACAAGGTGCTAATACCACCACTGAGAAGAAAAAGAAACTAATCAAGATGTGCCAAAATACAAGTTACATAATACATACTAATTTTTGTTCATACAAGTTACGTGATATCTATTACAAACTTCATAAATCCTTCAAGGTTTGATATTGATTTTGTAAGAAAAATAAAAGAATGAGGGGGTATTTATAGTTTAAAATAGGGAAAAAGTGTAATTATAAAAGGTTTGGGATTAAAACAAAGTTTGAGGGGG